>MEHQ01000894.1:0-53092 GCA_008828725.1 Saccharina japonica | reverse complement strand
GGCTAACTTACCCAAAAAAGGTATACTGAAATAAAAGTGGAACCCGAAGGGTCCGCAAAGCGATCAAAGCCAGTCAAAAACAGATAGTCTGGAGCCCTCCGCTCCCCTCTACACGCTATGTGAAGGTAAAAAATAAAAATGGAAAAGTCAACATCACCAATCGGGGGTACACGCCCCCCTGATTCTATCTTGGTGCCCCTATAATGCCGGGGTGTTCCGTGCCGGGTTCACACCGGTCAGGCAAACAAATCGAGTCCTCCACCCCGATTATAAACGCAGACATGATACGGGGGAAGGGAACTATGGTCCCGTGTGATTGATGTACCCCCGGCCTGCGAGCAGTGTAACTGCAAAAGGTCAAAAGCAACGAAGGGAAAAAGACAAAGACAAAGACAAAGAGACAAGTCAAAAGTACAAGCAAACACTCACACAGACAAGACCGCAGAGACAACACATTGACACGTCGTCCCGAGGGGGTGGTGCAATGGTGCGGCGGTGGGGGGGAGGGGGAAAAATAACAAAACAAACAAACAAACAAACAAACAAACAAACAGTCCAGGACAGTCAATCCGGCACATATCGCGCCACTCGGTCCGCCATTTCTCGCTTGTTTCCTTCCCTCGCCGATTCGCCCTTCTTCCGCACCCCTCCCGTCCCGTTGGTTCGTTGGTGCTCTTTGTTGTTGCTGCGCTCTTTTTCTCGCTCGGTCGCTCGTTTCCGGCTAGCCTCCTCTTCTTCCTTGTGCCAGGAGGTCATAAACCTCTCAGCTCCCTGCAGCACTCCCTTGTACCACTGCCTTCCTCCCTTCACCTTCGCTGCTTCCGCCCAAACTGAATTCGGGATTCCGAAGACACGTCTCTGGTCGTCCGTAGAGCCGTGCGTAGCTCCGAACGCTTTGAAGTCGTCCTTCAGGCACGTCTGCCAGTTCCGCTCCGGGCACCCCGCGCCCGGGTCCTTCCCCCCCACCAGCTCCCCGAACATCAGTCGTTTCGGGAGTCGCCCGTCTGGCTGCCTTGCCACGGCCCCCGCGAACAGTAGGCGCCGTTGCCGGACAGTGGCTTCCACGCTCTGGCACCCGACCCTCTTCAGGGCCTGGGCGTAGGACAGCTGCCGGTAGGTGCCTTGCTTGCGCTGGTACCCAATAACTCGCAGCAGCAGCCGGTGGTGTATCGTCCGCAGCAGTCGGTAGTGGTCGCGACGTGGGGCCCATGTCATGCAACCGTACAGCAGTGCCTCCATCGCCTCCGCTTGAAGCAGGCGGGCCTTGAGTCGAAACGGTGCTCCCGGCCTATCGAAGAGCTCCGGGCCATACCTCTCGACGCACGCCGACGCTGCTCTGCTCCTGAAGTTGATCTCCCGGGTGAGGTCGGGTGTGGGTGGTGGGTGTCGATGGGTCGGTTGGTACGTGGTTGACTGGGTGTGTGAACTTACCTGATCCGTGGATTGCGTTATAGGGTGAGGATCGTGACCCAGTTCTTTTATTTTGTGTTTTTGTTTTTGTCCGCTATTATCCCGGCCCAACCCTGGCATGGTTCAGGGTACCACTAGTAATATGTAAGTTCAGTACCTGTACCAGGCGCACTCCTTTATTGTTACTCTGAAACCGTGTCGCAAACACAACTCGATACGAGGGTATTGACCCAGGGGGTAGAAGAATATAAAAATGGGGCCGGCGTGTTGATGTGTGTTGTTGAGTATGCTCGGAGTTCAGCTGTGATCTGGGAGTATCGCTCAGCCATTTGCGGCGAAATACGTAGAATACATAACTGGTACATAGGAGGCATATTTATTCCGGGGGATGTTTCGGTCCAGGATGTAACTGTGATTGTGACCGACGCCCGACGTCCCAGGAGAACCCACTTCTCCTCCTCGATGTAATCCAACAATAAAGTCTTGACAACATTCACCATAGGTGCTTTTTACCTCGCCTAACTGCGTAAGACCTATCACGCCCCAGAGCCTCGATGACGCTAGCGTGTTCGTCGAGACTCTGTGGGCTGGGAGTAGCGATTAGAGCGAGCACCACCTGTCAAAGATGGCGGGAAAACATGGAAGCCAAACACGCAGAGACACGTGCTCCCCAAGACCTTGTTGAGCAGAAGCAGGGAGGAAATGAGGAGCAAGGGGCGAATGTCGACGCCCTGTTCGACAGCAGCGAACGTGGGATGACGGGTGGTGACGATGGGGGCAAGGGCTGGGGGCGGATCAGAAGGAAAGGAAGGGGGGACCGAGGATCTGGTCAGCAGCAGCAGCAGCAGCAGCAGCCGCACTACTACGTGCAGGAGGAGCAGTATCATCATCATCAGCAGCAGTATGAGCAGCAGCACCTGCAGCAGCAGTACCCGCAGCAGCAGCACAGTATCAGCAGCAGCAGTATCAGCAGCAGCATTGGCTGCAGAAATATCAGCAGCACCGACCGGCAGCCGCTACAGCATGGCACGGCCTGGAGTGGTGGTAATCAACAGCGAGCCTGGCCGTAATAGATAGTTTCGGAAAAAACAAAGTCGAACAAAACTTGCTCATGGACGTGGTTGATCAAAGACGGCCGAAGTCTCGCCGCATAAAAGACGTTGACGGCTACCTTTTTTCCAGGGGCAAATTGTTTTTAGTTCTTGCTCAAAGAAAAGGGTCGAAAAATGGAGTCCAGGCATGAGCAGTCAAGCTGCGCAGGGTTGTGGTCATGGTACAGAACACAGGCGGTATCAGGGTGCCTGCACCGCCACTACAGCAGCCTGGGATGCATGACACGCCACCACAGCGTACGGCGACAGGGCGCGCCATCTTCCTTGAACGAGTGGTCGGCTGGTGATGCCGTGGCGGGGAAAGTAGTGTTCTGCTGGAAGGAGGAATGATGGGTGCTGTACTCTACGAGAGCAAACAGACACCGGCACGCAACCTCAAAGCTGGGAGACCGCGAGGAGGATGTGGAGAGGCGAGTACCCACTCGCCGCAAATCGTAGAGCGGCAGGGCTCGCCGCCTTCCCCAACCAGTCGTGGCTTCGTGATACTGCTGCTGTGGTGTCGAAAGCAGCACAGAGCAGGTAGGTCTGATTTCAGCCAGGCGGGCAAGACGGGGTGGGGATGTGAAGGATGTGTTCGCGCTGTTCGAAATGGAACAAAGGAAAAAATGCACGATGCGTACGCACACAACCCGATGAGTTGGACGACGGCAAGCAGGAAGGCAACGACCGTGGGAAAATTGATACGGGGGGAGGAGCGGAGGGAGAGAAGGTCACGGCAGGAGGTGGTGGAGCACCGTGGTCGACCGGAAGTTCATGGCATTTCGTGCAGTAGTCACATGTTTCTCACTCGACTTTGTGGTTAGCGAGGGATGTACATTATTTGTCTTTTTCGCGACACGTGTCGCGGACGCGTCGCGGCAACTGTCGCGGCATGTCGCGACGCGTCGCGACACATGCCGCGACACGTCGCGGCCCTATGCGGCATGCCGCGACGCGTCGCGACATGCCGCGACACCTGCCGCGACGCGTCGCGACACTTGCCGCGACACCTGCCGCGACGAGCGTGACGAGGTTCACGTAGATCATCATTTTAGGAGGGGACGTGTAGTCTCCAGGTTTACTGGCCGGTATTACTGTGGGATCAGGGTAGACCTTGCGCTTCGCGCCTGCACCGGTATAGGGTGGTTCGTCGCTTCGCTCCTCACGGTTTTTAACCAGAAGGCTCTTATGGGATCATATCCTGATGGGACCTGTCTTTTTGGCAGGGGCGCTGGTGTAGTGGTTATTCTTCACAACAATGTCGCGACACGCCGCGACACGCCGCGACACGTAACGCGACACGTAACGCGACACAGGTCGCGACACACGCCGCGGCATGTGTCGCGGCGTGTTCCGGCATATCGCGACGCGTCGCGGCACGCGTCTCGATATACCGCGACGCGTCGCGACATGCCGCGACACGCGCCACGAAAAAGTCAAATAATGTAGATCCGTGTGGTTAGCCTGCTGCAAAAAAAGTCGTGTCGATGATGACTTGGCAATAATCCCCAAACATGAGCAAGTCGTAATAATCCTGGACAAATACCCCGCCATTCATGAGCACCAGCATGAGCATCTACTTTTCTGTTTTCATTTTTTTTTCCGAAACTCTTTAATGATCATGGTGGAGGTCAAACGGTACCACACCTGTTAACGGCACATTTTGTGCCTCGAGGCAAGTCTGAGGATGCTTTTGTTGGTCACTCAGGTGTAGCGATCTCTGATACCAAGGTATGGACGTGTGACAGTGGAGCTAGCAATCACATGACAGGAGTATGGTCTTGTTTACTTTGTTTTATATTTTCCTTTCGATTGATTCCGTTTTATCTTGGTTGAGGTGCGCGATGCGCCACAGCAGCGGTTGTGATGTATATTTTGCTTTCGTGCTGCGTTGTACTTTATATGTTGTATGTTCTGTTCCTCTGAGGTATTCTTCCGCTCTAGACATTTTTGGAGCTAGTAGTTAGTACTGTGACCACAGACCACAGACACAATTTTTCGCGAGTCGTTGATGTGAGAACAGCGACCATAAATAACGTTACCCTACGTAGTGCTGGTTGACCACATGGTTGACCGTGGTTGGTCGCGTGGGCGACCATGTGGTTGACCATGTGGTTGACCGTGGTTGATCGCGTGGGCGACTACGTGGTGTGCCGCATGGTTCGCCATATGCCATCATGGGGGCTTGACCGAGCTTTAGGGGTGACTACTAACAAGCAAATATAGCATGTATTATACTAGGATTTATAGCTAAGGATGTGGGTAGTTAGAAAGAAATCGCGTTGCCACACCATTTAGTCACGCCACTAGGAACATTATTGTGTTTTTTGCCGGCATCCCATGGGAGTTGCCGGGACAACTACCGTGCCACTGCCGTACAACCACTCACGGGAGGTCCCGCGACGGCAACTACCACGGTATACCATGGCAACGTCGCGGGCTCTCATGGCGAATCGGGGTGTACCGCGGGGCATCATGGGCGCCCATGGCACTTGCCACGGGTGACCGCGGGACATCGCATTGTATGCGGTGGGACACCGTGGACGGGCCCATGACACGCCATAGGCTACCGTGGCAACTGCCACAGGATGCCAGACAAAAACACAATAATGTGCAACACCCCTTTTTCCTCTTTTTTTTTTCTTCCGGATTGGTTGTATTTTGGGCAACTGCCAAAATCAGGTATACCTGATACATTTGAACCAAAATCAGGTAAATACTGAAACCAAGTAAAAAACGCACGCCACGAACGGAGTTTTTAGACTTTTTGGCTGTGATAAATTGTGTTAGTATCGCAATCGAATGAGTAACATTCGCGTTGCTAGTCTCCGGTCTTCCCCTTAATAACTGAAAAAAAAGGTGTTGAGAAAGGGCCGCATTATTATCGACCAAGTAGTAAGTGTTGTCCAATGTGTTACCAGTAGTATCGCAATCGATTGAGTATCATCATCATCCGCGTTGCTTGTCTCCAGTCTCAATCTATCGTAAGAGAAGATTGTTGTTAATCAGAGTGTTGGAGGTGCTGATCGCGGTTCAAGCGGGAGCTGTATGATATGGAGGATGTCCCGTTTACTCTAAATGTGCGCATGCTAAAGGCCGCGAGGTGATGGAGACACTGCTGTACAGGTGTGTGACGTGGACCCTTGTCCAGGAGCACTTTGCTGAGCTCCGAACGGCACACCACAACTTCCTCATACGTACGGACCATTAGTTTCCATCGCCGACAACGCATCGACCATCTTATCATGTCGTCCGCCAAGGCTCTCAAGAAGGCACAATGCGTGAGCGTTGAGATGACCATCCGCAAACGACGCCTCCTCTTTGCGGTGCTCCAAGCAAGATAGTCAAAACACACCCAGAGACAAGCGATGGTTTGATGATTCAAGTCGTTTATTAGGGGTACGAATAGCAGGAAGTGACAGTGTGCGTCGTCACATATATATGCACCCAGTCGTCAAGATCCACATAATCCTCAACACATAAAATCCTGAATCGTCATGTAACAACTGTTGTTAAACTGAAGAGGCATCACGAACATGAGAAGGCCGTACAGCGCACGACCAATGAG
Source organism: Saccharina japonica (assembly GCA_008828725.1). Classification (NCBI taxonomy): domain Eukaryota; class Phaeophyceae; order Laminariales; family Laminariaceae; genus Saccharina; species Saccharina japonica. The sequence continues at coordinate 47,023 of MEHQ01000894.1, read as the reverse complement.
CGGCTGGGGAGGGTGTGAAAATGATAGTTGGGAAATGAAATCACTTGCATTTTGGGTGGGCGGTCCGGACCGTATGATCCGAAAAAAATAATACGTGCAATCAAAGTGATCCGCACGCACAATGAACAAACATACGTACGCACCTGGAAAATCTGCCAAAAACGTAAAATAATCTCTCGGATACGCTGTACGCAGATACGGTACGCAGATAGATGCAGTGCGATAAAATACCAGGTGCGTATAAAGTAGCGGTGCCATCATCAGGCATGAGCTTTGCTCGTCAGATAGGCTCTCTCGGAGGGTGGCTGTCACATGCACGCGGGAGGAGAGAACACTCAGCACAGCGACTGAGTTCTTGACGTGGGTCAAGCTTTTGTGTTTTTATCGGGGGAGGTGTGGTTATTACCGCAGCCATTCCTACTACTATGCACGTTGTATTTGGAGGTGATGCGGTGTCTGATTCTTCCTTGTCTCTACGCTCTTCTTGGTACCACTCCGTCCCGAAATATAAGAAATGTATTGAAATTAATACGTAACTACATTAAAAAGTTCCTATATTACGGGACAGAGCTGTATGTGCAATGCAGCAGCTATGATACCGAGCGGTCTGGATACCTGCCCTCTACCTGCCTCTACTGCTCATTGTTGTTGGCATAAAATAAGCAGCGTTTGAACTGCCTCAGGTATTGGTATGCTCTGCCTGTGTCTGTGTGCTATACGCCAGCGCCAAACTACAGCCGGTATAACCCAAGCGTCGGAAGCCACGCTGGCTGCCTCTGGTCTGGCGGCGACGCACCGAGTGCGCTCGAGTCGACCTGTCTTGGTATTATTTTGAAATTTGACACAACGAAGCATCCGAGCGTTGACGTACAGCAGTACAGGAGGACACCTAATAAGAAACAGGCTAATGAGGATTTAGAGGAAAATAAGAAATTCGGGAGTCGTTATCTTGAAATCAGTGTAGAAAGCACCCTCTCGCAAATACCAAATCGAGCCTGGACCATATTCCTTGTTTCTTATTAGGTGTCCTGTACTGTACTACTGCTGTTGTGCTGCTGCTGCTGTGATATGTACTCATACACGTGGCGAGGCGTTGCATGTACTCATACCCGCGCCAGCGCGACCTTCGCAGCTCCCAGATCATTACAACCCCCCTTCCCCCTGCGCAAACAATATTCATCACAGATGTGGAACTCCTCAAGGTCACTCAGTGCTCGGCGTATTTGCGTGCTGATCTGCTCTGTTCGCGCTGTTGTCCTCGGCGTGTCGCGCACACCCCACCTCTGTTGCTGATACTCGGCCGAGGCCCATGGTGTGTGCTTGGCTGGCGAGGCGTGCAAAAACTGTCGCGACGCCGCTGCTGTAAGCCAAGAACGGGCTTTGAGGGTCGAGGGGACAAGGGGGTACCCGTGGTATGATGAGAGGGGGTCACTTTTCTGTCACGCTGATTGACTTGAAAACTGGGGCCACTTTTGTCACGCTGATTGACTTGAAAACTGGGGCCACTTTTGTCACGCCTATTATCTTGAAAATCGGGAACACTTTTGGAATTATGCTTTCTGAGTCTCCGGTCCAAGGACCGGAGAATAATAAAACATGCTTTTGAATTTTCGCCTGAATAGCAGAATGATAGCGAATGTACGTGTCCTCCGCACACTGGATCAATGCTGTATGTTATTTTCTGTACGGGTATTAATATATAGGCCAGCGGTTAAAAACAGGTACACCTGGTCCGTTCGGGGCCAAAACCAGGTACATACTAAATTCAAGTTTACAACGCAGCCCACGAACCTGCCGTTCCTTGCAACGCAAAGTAGAGTTTTTTCATGTTCTTCGTGCTCGCCCGCTGGCTACGTATACGACACGTAGCTGCTATTAATAGTACGAGGAACGAACTCCTGCTGCTGTATTCTCCCTTCTCAGCTTACGACACCCCTGGTATTCCAAGTCGACCACAATCCCGAAGGGGAGCCTTCTAACTCGTATAATTTCGGCGGAGGTGTGCAGGCAGCTATGTGTGTCGCTCGAGTGTCGTGTGGTGCGAGGTGCGAAGTGCGAAAGGAGGAGGGGGTCTCCGCGTACGTCGGCATTTGTATAGGGGGCATAGGGTGGATCTATGAAGGGCCTCTGATTGGCTTAAAAACGACAAAAAAGGTGAAAATCAAGCAGAGTAAACAAAATCAGGTATACCTGGGTTTTAAAGAGGCAAAAACAGGTACATCGAGTTTTGGGCCAATGACAGGGCACGTGGAGTGCGTTTTTGACTTGGTTTTAAGTATGTACCTGTTTTTGGCCGCAAACAGACCAGGTATACCTCTTTTTGGCCTCTGCCCTAATATATAACTACAGTAGTAGTGGTACCCCGAACCATGCCAGGATGGGGCCGGTATAATAGCGGATACAAACAAAAATACCAAATAATAACTGGGCCACGATCCGCACCCTGTACCAGGTGTATCGCAATCCACTGATCACAGATAAGGTGACACACGCAGTCAACCACGCGTACCAACCAACCCACCGACACCTACCCACCCACTCACCCGTACTCTCACCCACACCCACTTCACTCACCCACCGACCCACCCACCCAACCGCGTACGCACCAACCGATCCATCCACCCGCTACAACGATAACAGCATATGAATGAGTTAAATCGTTTTACAGCAGCACCAGTACGCACAGCAATAATAGTAGCCCTTATGTAACTTTATAACCCATCTCATCTACGAGTACGAGTACAGCAGCAATAATAGCAAGAGCAGGAATCCAGAAAGTAGCAGCACGTACTCGTACGTACGTAGAGTGAACAAAAACAAAACGCTGGCATGGATGCGCAGCCCTTATACGTACAGCACAGCAGTGGCCCCTATTTATTTATTTTTTCGTCGACTTTCTTACGTCTCGGCTTTTTTTATCTTGAAATTAGTACAAAAACCGCTAACTCGCGAACTTTTGGGCCGATTTCGATCCTGACCGAAGTTCTGAACATCCATATTTTCACATTTTGGGGTCTTTTTGAAAAACAATATCTTGATACAAGTATTGAAAAAATATATATTTTGGCAGGAAGATTTTTTATCTTGAAATTAGTGTATATATTTGACTTGATTTTAGTGTTGGTGTTGGACTCCGGGCGGGGCAGCCCTCCGAATACGCTGTGAACCCCTCCTTTCCCACGGACCCGCCCCGTTCCAGGGGACGAAGCGAGCCGTCCCCGGGAGGCCGCCTTCCCCCAACCCCCGGTCGCCGAGTCTGTCGCCGGGGTCACCGATGGCAGACACGTGGGACGGCCGGGGCGGTGGTGCGGTGTCGATCGGGGTCCGGTGGCGCACGGTAGAGCCGGTCTCCCGCACGGCGTACCGAAACCGGCATAGTCCTGAAGATCCGAAACGACATCATCACCACCATCGTCACTACCGAAGCGTATAATATACAAGGTTCCCCTTCGGGATGTTGGTCACTTGAAATCCCGGCAGTGTCGCAAGGTGAAAATAGATCGCACAAGCTTCGCACTTCCCTTTTTTCACCCTTTTTGGAGCAAACTTGTGTTGCATAGACTGCTGTATAGTGTAAAGGGAAACGTAGTAGCGAGGACAATTTCTTACACAAAACAAATAAATGTCACTATTAATAGATGATATCATGTCTGAGGTACAGTGGGCTCTCGGTGTTAAGAAGCTTCGTCAGTTTGATGTCCGGGCTCAACGACTTATTTTGTTTCCGACGTCGATCTAACTATTTTGTGTAGGGTTTACAGTCGATCCCACACTGGTGAGCTGTGTTTTTCAATCGAAGTTTTCTATTGTTCGGGCCAATCTGAGCTAATTTTTCTCGAAACGTTATTTCTTAACTGCAGGCACCTATACTGCTATTAATGCTGTATTTTTTGTGTTTAATGGTGACTTGTTATACCGAGTAGATTCACGAAGAACAACTCGTGAATCTTGACGCCATTCAGTGTTCTAACCTTAAAAATCGAAATCACGTTCTGCGTCATTTTTTTGTCGTGACTTTACTCGTACTGTATTATAATACATTTTTGCAGTAAATGCGCCTGATAAGTGTACTTCGTGTATAATCTACGCAACCCCAACGGTATATCCAAAGACCAGGTATGAGGGCATACAGCTGATTCTGTCGCCTAAACCGATTGCGAACAGCAAGTGGCTCCCCAAAGCAACCGCTGGGCGCTGGCGAACGAGAACATTGCGCTGGCGAAACCTCGAGGAGGTGGCGGCATGTCTCAAACAAGAACGAAGCAAAGTACCCTGATAATCCGGGCGAGGCCGGGCATACGACCTGCGAGATTGGTATCTTGCCAGCAGGGCCACACCGGTGGCGCGGGGGATTGAAACATCGCAGCCTATGTCGTCATTCGGTCGGTGACTGTATCACGCGCCCGGCCCGGCCCGGCCCCACTCGCGCACCACTCGCAAATATTCTTGGAATTATTATCACAACTCGTGAGTTTCGTTTTCTGTTCGTTATGGATGACCCCGACTGAGCAGGCCGTCGTAGGATACTGCTACGTACAGCAGCACACATATCACGTATAACACAGAGTACATCGAGGGCAAAATAGTTCAGTACGAAGACAAAACACACAGAGCACACCCAGAGTACACGCATACAACAGAAGAGTGCCTGCACACAGAACAGTACCGACAGCATAGCACAGAGCACATACAATACACAATACACAACGAGTGTGTACACAGAGCACACACAGCAGTTCAGTTAGATCTAGCTTTTGTGCTGGAGAGTAGAGTACCCTGGTGCGTGTTCAGCAGCCGGATACTCGTCTAAGGGTACCCGTCGAACAGTTAGGTACCTGGGTGCCCGGAGCGCAAAATCTCGCGAGTTTAATGTCCATACTCGTGACGGGTATTAGCTGTTTTGCTGTTTTCAACAGCTGCTGTACTGCGCGATCACAGGAGGGTTTATTGCTGGAATAGGATACATCAAATTACACACTGACACGCCCATACAAAGAAATACAGAACACAGCGGTATACTATACCTGGTACTTCGTACATAGCTGTCACAACTACACCTGCTGGGTCTCCCCTGCTAGCTGCGTGGTACGAGTCCTGCGCACGCATACTGGACACCGCAGCCGTCACAAAGGCAACAATCTGAACAGCGGCTGCTACTGCGTGTTATACAGCTTCCTCTGCTGTACTGCTGTGCTGTTTGATAAGTGGCACCTTGGTTGCTTTGTAGTTTGACGTCTAGACGTGCACCCGTAACAGCCAGCAGTACGAGTACTCGTACGTAGTACGAGTACTATTACTATTACAGTAGTAACCATCTGAGGACGGTACTTTTTTTTTGTGGGTTCTGCCGATGGCTGTACTGAAAGAACCAAGGCGACAATTCACACGCCGGTTGTGTCCAACAATGCCCTGAGTGAAAATGAAAATTCGCGTTCGCGTCGATTTTTATATTTTTCAGTTTTGCTTTAGTTATAGCCTTGAAAGGCTATTTTTGGTAAGGATTGCAAATGGCCAATTTTCAATATATTTAATATCGGCTGGCTCAGGAAACCATATTCTAGACCCGATATTGAAAATGTGTTCCCGGAGGATTGTGGTGATTAGCTATACGATCATCATACAAGTTGTATTGTAGTAAAATATCCATTTTTGATGGCGCTGAAAATTTTTCCGTTTTGGGGTTAATTCCTTACTGTCAGCAAGGAAAAAAACCGAAAACGGAAAAATTTTCAGCGCCATCAAAAATGGATATTTTACTACAATACAACTTGTATGATGATCGTATAGCTTGTCACCACAATCCTCCGGGAACACATTTTCAATATCGGGTCTATAATATGGTTTCCTGAGCCAGCCGAAATTAAATATATTGAAAATTGACCATTTGAAATCCTTACCAAAACTAGCCTTTCAAGGCTATAACTAAAGCAAAACTGAAAAATATAAAGATCGACGCGAACGCGAATTTTCATTTTCACTCAGGGCATTGTTGGACACAACCGGCGTGTGAATTGTCGCCTTGGTTCTTTCAGTACAGCCATCGGCAGAACCCACAAAAAAAAAGTACCGTTCTCAGATGGTTACTACTGTAATTCTGCTGTACTAAAATATTCGTCCGCATGTTGATCGGCCTATCGTTTTACGTAGATAGACATGCATCCGTAATCATCGTAAATCTGTGTATGTACGTGTACTCCACGTAGATTGAAAAATATCGGGACCAAATTTGCAGATTTACATAAAATGCGCATGTATACAGCCCAGAGAGAGAGAGCAGACGCATGCAACGTGATACCAACTACTACTGCTGCACGACGCTTTACGTGTGCCTCGTTCAATGTCAAGTCGGTGTGGTCCTTATTCTTATCTCGTAGGTGGTGCGTGCTGTGTGTGTTCCGTTCATGCGGTGGGTCAAAAACGACCAAAAACCAGTCGTACGATTGGTTTTGCATGATAGTTGCGAGGCGATGTCAAGTCGGAACGTCTCCCCTGAGTTATTTGCCAGAAATCGCGACTTAAAGAGGCCCAGAGCACGCCCCACGGGCTTCGGCCGGGACCCGCACTTGCACCGTGGTGTACACGCGGCCCCCCTGCGTGCCCCGCAGCGGACAGCGCGAGAAAAGACCCGTGACCGGAGGTGAAAAATGAAAGTATTCTGGGAAAATGTCCATTTGGTACCTATAAATATATTAAGGATATGTCGTATACTTTCATTGCTCTCGTGATCACACTCACTCCTACGACGTGTATTCCCGTATTATTGTACCAGGTATGTATATACCGTCTGTTGTCGTCGCCACATTGATAGCATACGATCAAAACAGCGAGTTAATCTGAAGCTGAACTGCTCGCTTTCCGTACCGTGTCAGCAAGCAAGAGTACGTAATATATTACAACAGGCCCATTGTTGTGCTGCTTGCGCGCGTATGATACGTCCTGTAGTTGTTGTGGCCGGGCGTATGTACGCAGTGTGGTGATGTCTTCGTGTCGGGCGTATAGGAGACAGTGTACGTATAACCTCTGATTGGCTCAAAATGCGCCAAAATCAGTTGAAAGCTAGACAACTTAGACAAATCCAGGTGCACCTGACGATTTTATGCCAAAATCAGGTACGATGTAAGGCTGGCCAATGACAGGTGTCCTAGCGTGTGATTTGTGTGTGTGTTCTTCACATTAAACCTTCCTTTCCACCCGTCGACATCCAGCACACCCAGTGTCCGTACCGATTCTTCATCCAAACAAGGTACCAGTCCTGTGGTCACAAAACCACGACACAGAGATATTATACGCTCAGTGCAGTAAACAAAGAAGACAATGCAATGTCATATACGACAGGCAAGACCTACCCTGCTAGCAATCCAGGTGCATGCAAGAGAAAAAAGAGGAAAAAAAATGAAAAAAAGCGAAAAGGAAAAAAGAATAAAAAGTAAACATACTGAAGCAAATCAACAATCAAGCAACCAAACAAAATCATGAAAACATAAATGAATGAAAGTGTCGTGCTTCTCCCAGAGGAGATGCGACATCCAATAAAAAACCAAATGAAATGAAACGAGATGAAATGAACCGAAAACAACAGCGCCAACAGAGCAATACTAAGAACGACAGGAAAGAACAGCCAGCCGGAGCACACCAAAAGCACCTTTCAGCCAGCCGAGGCAGGTTTGTGCCCGTAGTATAGGCAGGTTCTACCAGCTAGTCGGTCTGGTACCTACCAGGTACTCTGCTTGCCGTCTCTTTCTTGCTTTCGTCTGCCGCGGTTTCCTTACGAACCCCCCCACCCTCCGTCTCAATTCCCTTGGGCGCCACCCATAACTCCCTTCTTCCCCTCGCTGCCTCGGCAAAGTGTTTGCTTTGGCATGGCCCATAGCGAGGGGGGGGGTCTTTCTAGCGAGCAAGGCTAGGCTCATCCTCAAGCGGACCGATACCTTCTTGCTGCTGCGCACCCGCCGCGAAGCGTGTGCAGCGGTAGAGTTGGATCGGCACTGGTGCGTTAGGCGCAAAAGTTCAGATGCACGGGCCTTTTTGGCCGTCGGTGTAGACAGCAATGTCCATCTCACTTTTGTGCGCGGAGGCAGACGCCATCAGAAAGTTGGACGGACACTACGTACACGGCCCTAGGTGTGTTTGCTAGAGGGAGCTGTACTGTCTCAGTAACCTGGCTTCGCCATCAAAGGAGGAGGGAGCGTGTGGCGACGAGCTGTTGTTTGGACTGGTCAATCCCTTCAGCGCGAGAATTTTTATTTTCCAGACCAAGCACCCTGAGTGCAACGAGGGAGAAAGCGAGGAGCCGACTGGGAAGGACAACAACGAGAGCGAGTACGGACGGAGCAGGTCGAGTGTGGTCGTGCTAGGACTGGCCAAGTGGCACCGGAGCGGCGCGCCGGATCACAGCAGCACGCCGCAGCAGCAGCACAGCAGCGCGGAGCAGCCATCCGGAGCACGGACGACATCGACCCGTGACGAACGGACAATCATTTTTGTTTTTTTCGTTTTTTCCCCTGAATTTCGTTGTTGGGTCTGTGTGGATGACGTCACTGGTTTTGTAGAGAGACGCGGCAGAGATGGCGCGGACACCCCGGGTGCCTTCATTGTGTGCCTGATCGTGGAAGACCCCTTCAATGTGGAACGATTCCTAATCAGTGTCGATGTTTATAATGCTGTGCCTAACACAGACGTTCAGGATAGATTCGGGTAATTGTCAATTGACGTGATGGCTTTGGTTGGCTGTTCTTTTTCACTGTGTGCCCGCGGACTGTCATTCCGGCAGCACTTCAGACAGCAGCTGCGTGCTCCATCTTGTTCCCACGCCTACCGTGTGTTTTTGTACAGACAGCACTTCAGACAGTAGTTACGCTGTAATCGGCAAATTCATTGGTAAAGAGTGGGAGGGGGAGGGGGGGGACGATGCTGCTGTAGTCGAATGGAGATTGCGGGCGTGTAGTTCAGTTTTGGACACGCATAACATGCTGTAGGGATTTTAGGTGCACCTCTTCGGCCTGGTGTATCATTTCCCTGCTATGATAAGTGTGCGTGTTCTTTAGGATTCTCTGATGGCTCTAGCACTTTTGTGACCACGGGCTGTGATCTTGCTAGATCAGACTATAATAGGGATTAGCAACTGAAACGAGTTTAATGTGAAGACAACAACAACATACAACGGATACGTAGCACTTCTTACTCAGTTCCGTTTCGTTCTCGCCACACACGAGAGCCCAGGAAAGAGAAGAGGAAATAACAAAAAACAAAATGAATACGTACGTAGCTAAGCAGCCAAAGTACTTGGTTTTAGTGTAGTAGCTGTTTTTGGCACAAAAGTAACCAGATGTACCTGATTTTAACTACAACCCTTTTATTTTCCCTTGGTGAAGGTGTACGATGTGTCACACACATCAGTTACGATGTATATAATATTGTACTGCTACGCTTTACTCTTTATGTTAGTGTATTTTTTTTCTCTAAGCAGGGAGTTTTTCGACTCCAGAACTTTTTGGATCCTGTCCTGTGACCACGGACTATCCTTTTCGCGATCAGATAACATGAGAACACCACCACCACCATCACCACAGCCACCACCAACACTAACAACGACAACAACAACAACAACAACCTAAATACGTGCCCTGTCGAGCGTCCTATGTACCATATCATACGAGCTGGCAACGTAATGAATTGATACCAGGTACAAGGTTCCCCTCCGGGACGTGCCTAGGGGAGTGGCACAGGAACGAATTGAAAACCATACAGAATTCGATATTGTATCCTACGTCTGCATATGATATCATAGTACGACGTTATGAATTATCTGCATAATACCGTACATGCAGGGTACATGCATACTATTTTTTTAAACTGCCTGTATCAGATGACCTGCGCAAATTTAGGGATAAAATGCTTGGAAATAGTGTGGAACCCTTACTATTGACTGCATATGTTTGATAGATATTCTTATCAATTCCGCCAAACAAAATATATTATGTTTGTCATTGTGTTTATGTACGTCTTTGTTGTGTGTAGGGGCACCACAGTTGACTTAGTTCTAGAAGGGGATCGAAATAGACTCGATTTCAGTGTTAGGGTCGAAAATATCTTGGTTTTATGTGGGGGATCAAACATGACTTGGTTTTTGTGTTGGGCTCGAAATGGGCCTGTTTTTGATGCGGAGGGTCGAAATTGACTTATTTTTTGTGTCAGGGCCGAAATGACTGGTTTTAGTGGGGGTTAGAATTGTACTTGCTCTATGTCTGCGCGCCGAAAATGACTTGACCTTTGTATGCGGGGTGAAAAGGTGCACCGTGCATTGTTATCCCCTAACCTACTCACTGTTCGAACGACGCCCGAGATGACGAGATTCGAAAGATATCCAATATTTAGTGTGTAAGTGTATGCAGCGCCTTACCCTATATCGACTGTGGATTTGCTGCACAGTTAGCAGCAGCAGCACCAGCAAACAGTGTGTTGTTCGACCTGTGGCAGCATGCATGTACTACGCAACCGCAGAGACCCCCAGCACTACGTACTGCGTTGTATTTTGTCCTTGTTTCGTAGTGTATTTGTTTTTCCCCTGGGGTATTCTTCCACTCCAAAGCCTTTTGGAGCCTGTCCTGTGACCACAGACAACACCTTATAACAACAGATCGCAGGGTCCGATAAAAACACACACAAACAGTACAGTATAGTAGGACGCCACAGCGATACAGGGCGGACAAAACTACCGCACCCGCTTGATGCTGTTTTTTTCTCTTCACTGATCGTGTGTGCTCTCTGTGTTGTCTGGGTTATAACTACTGTGATACGTACGTACATAATACTAACATAAAAACAAACTAAAGTGAAAAAAAAGGCAAAAATATATGAACGAGAGTCTCGAACTCACGACTTCACACAAAAAACCGGGCATCGCACTCATTTGACCATATTACCAAAGAGCCAATTTTTGTTTTTATACTGGCGTGTGGAATGGAAGACGGAGGTTCGTTGCTTGAGCTTTGAAGCCAGCTTCTTCTTCGGTATGGAAAGACCTCTTGTTATTATCAACCTCTGCAGACTGTAGACTAGGTGAGAGGCAAAAGCCTGGATGACCAAGGGAAGAATGAGAAGTGACCTGAGTAGGGGGAAACGAGAGTCTGCCTGAGAGCAGACTCTTTTACTCGATCGGCTTAACGGGAGATTACAGTACATCCTTGCCAACAACCCGTTAATCGGATAGCTACAGCAGCCACTGGAACTTTCCTGTGGTGTTTAACCATTCTGAAGAAACATCTGTTCTGTCCAACGGATAATACCATATCCTATCCAAGGGGTAATATCGTTCTTGTGTAATTCTAAGCGCTACTCCTACGAGCTATCTTATCAATAGGAATATTCTAGTGCTTAGAATCTTCCTATGGACTTATAAAGCCTCTGTGCTACTGCCTATCTGATGTACCCAAGGAAACTTCTGTATACGAGAACAATCGTAGCGCCACTGGGCTCTTCACCTGTATGATATTCTATCAACCATCTATAGCCGTAAGGACACCACATCACACGTGTGTGTGTGCACACCACTGCGTGACACACCGCACATACACATGCACAGCATCAGCGCAGCAGAAAAAGAGACGTAGAGATGACCGATGACGGATCATAGCCTCCGATAAAGCAACTACTGCTGGAGCCACAGCAGTACACCGCGGACCTGCCACATGCGCGTGATGTTGCCTGCTGCTGCTTGTGCTATTGTGCGGGGCTGCACCGTATTGTTCGTGTTCTCTTTGCATGTTATCTGATGTCTAAAATTTTGGTGGTGTGCTTGGGGCAAAAACTCGCAACATCAGAAATATAATAGCAGTTGCCGTACTCACACGTAATAAAATGGTCCTTACATTTCGGTCCAAAGTGACCCTGGATATGTCATAAACACACAGCACAACAGCAAAGAATGCAAGATAGGTGGCGCACGGTGGCGCACTATGAACATCAGCCTTCGATGAAACAACTACCCACAGCAGCAGTACAGCCCAGATGGATGTGCCACTCACGCACGATGTTCCCTACGGGTGTGGGTTGCAACGCTGTAATTCCATGCTCTATGCATGTTGTCTGTTGTCTATCTGGCACATGTTTCTGGCCTGTGTGCATGTGAGAGAACATTATTATTTACTGGCACGTACGTACAAAATAAGGCCTCATGCTGAGAACCCGGAAAATCGTCTTATCCACTCCCGCGATCGAGCTCAAACCTCAACCAATATATCCGGCCGGGCTTCCCGTGTCGGGTACTTAGCGTTTTCCCGAAAAGAGCTCGCGCGAAGAGAAAAGTTGCGAAAAGTGCCAAAATTTCACAAACATAACTATACATATGTCTGATACGTGGTCTAATCACCAAAATAATCGCTCTCGATGAATTTAATACACATACCAACAACCGTTTCGTCAAATTGAGTCTCTAGCTTTTGATTGAGTCTCACGTATAATACGAGTACGTTAAATAAGCGTGTTATCATAAAAAATGAAACCCATTGCTTAGTCCCAACAAGGGAATCGGAGTCACTTTTTTTAACGCATTTCATTCATTATTATTGTTGTTCTTGACAGTCGGAATACCGACGTATCGGTACGAACAACGAACAACAATATGAGCGGTATATTATACGCAAAAGTTACTTGTATCATATTATACGTCTTGTGTTTCCTGTTTTGTATTTCTTTTATTTGCCCTACTATTTCTTCAAACACGTTCGAGATACGTCGTATCGTATACATACGTAAGTAGTGCCTATGAGGCAAACATAACGACCTTCGGCGGGATGTCTCCGGAGTCCACACACACGGCAGCAGCACCGCTGCCTGTTTACGGCACACCTCCTACTGGCTCAAGCTGCGCGCCGCGTCTTGTCTCGTGGAACAAACAAAATCTATCTGGTAAATGCGAACATAGTGCAAAACGCAAATCGGATGGCGAATCGTGTGCGTGTGCACAGCAGTGCGCGACCCACCCGCACATACACGTGCACAGCAGCAGCGCAGCAGAAGAAGAGAGGTAGAGATGACCGATGACGGATCATAGCCTCCGATAAAGCAACTACTGCTGGAGCCACAGCAGTACACACCGCGGACCTGCCACATGCGGTGATGTTGCCTGCTGCTGCTTGTGCTGCTGGGCGGGTTGCAACGTGTTGTTTGTGTTCTCTCTGCATGTTATCTGATGTCTAAAATTTTGGTGGTGTGCTTTTGGGGCAAAACCCGCAACATCAGAAATATAATAACAGTTGCCGTACTCACACGTAATAAAAACGGTCCTTACATTTCGGTCCAAAGTGGCCCTGGATATGTCATAAACACACAGCACAACAGCAAAGAATGGAAGATAGGTGGCGGGCTACGGACGCAGCCTTCGATAAAACAACTATCCCACAGCAGCAGTACAGCCCAGATGGATGTGCCACTCACGCACGATGTTCCCCTACTGGTGTGGGCGGCAACGATGTAACGCCGTGCTCTTTGCATGTTGTCTGTTGTCTATCTGGTACATGTTTCTGGCTGTGTGCATGTGAGAGAGCAAAAAACAGACAAAATACACATTATTATTTACTGGCACGTACGTACAAAAAATAGGCCTCATGCACAAAACCCGGGAAATCGTCTTACTCCACTACCCCCCGAGCGATCGAGCCAAACCTCACCAATTTCCGGCCGGGCCTCCCGTGTCGGGGTACTTAGGCGTTTTCCGAAAAGGCTCGCGCGAAGAGAAAAGTTGCGAAAAGTGCGAAAATTTCACAAACATAACTATACATATGTCTATACACGTGGTCAACAACAAAAAGTCAAAACTCAAAATAAAGTTGCAATTTCGTGTACCAGGTTTTTTTTTGTTTTTTTTTGGTCAATCCCATTCATTATCTTCGCACTTCCGTCTTTCTCCCTCCCTAGTCGTAACTCAGATCCGGGGTCACAAAGTAGGCCCCTCTTCCTCCTCCCCCACTACTGTTCTTGCTTTGCATTTTTATCGCGAGAAGATTTCAGCACTTTCTTCCCTCGTCAACTCTCGTCGAATTTTGCTTACCCACGCTATAATATGCGCTCTCGACAGTCGGTGTCATTTGAGAATAAAAACCTCCATGGGGAGAATCGAACCCTCGACAGCCGGCCCAAAAGTCTTCGTGGCTACCAGTTAGACCACCGGGGCGACCGTACACGTTGCTAACTTCGTCTGTGCAGCTGTGGAAGCCTCTCAACGCACATAAATAGCTTGTAACGTAGCGGACAGATCGTTCTGCGCGAAGAAATTTAGCGGAATTGGACTACGCGTATATTGTGCTGTTCGTATTGTTCCAGAAATAGTATTTTGCTGCAGTCAAAAGACGAAGCACTGTTTTCACTGTTTTTCTGAAATACACATCAAGTATATTACTTACGTACTGTTGACTTGTTTTGACCGGAGGACCGCACTACTACTGTTTGTACAGCAGTAGTATCCGTACACATAAACCGAAATAGAAATATAACTTTGCACTATTTCCGAGTGTTTCGTCCTTACAACGGGAGTTACTGCAGTCCAAATATCCAAACTTTTAAATATCATACTCACTCGTTCTTCTGCTCAATGCAGTGTATATTTGACCCGCCACTGATGAGGTGGAGAGGCCTCTTCGACCCCTCGGCGTACGTACGTAAGTACGTAATGGAGGCGGGTCCCATAGTTCGTCCGCTCTTGCGGTTCATCACTGTCAGATGAAATGTATCCCCTGCTGATCGGCAGATCGGCGACATCTTCTAGACTTTTTAGTGTAATCGTTGACCAGCGTTCACCCATCCACATCCGGCACAGACAGGCAGTGAATGTGTCGATTCTTCCTCTCGTACGCGTAGAGAGGTACGTGTTCCGTGACCACCAAATGGGCGATCCCGTTGGCGAGCCCATATCATATACGAATTTAATGAATATTTAAGTTGCGCATTCATTACTTGAAAAAAAAGACATTACGTTAATATTTACGCAGCGCCCCAGCACACCGCCGACCGCCGACAAACCACAGCAGCAGCAGCAGCAGCAGTGTGGCGAACATAGCCAAATACAGCAGTCTTCTTGCACTTTGACCTTGTTTTGTTTTTTTGCTTACATCACAGACGGCTTCTACCATCGCCAACGAGCGCGCCGACATCAGCGCTTCTCAATTTGGAGGGAATAATACCTGTGTACACCAACATCACCGACCGGCATCGTCATGTGAGTCCGACGTTTTCGTTTCCGCGGGGAGAAGTATCATGCGCATCCTCCTGTTATTTTTTATTTCGATGATACTAAGTATTTTTCATTCCATTTATCATTTTTGCCCTTAGTTTCTCTCTCCTTCCTACGTGTATTAGTACGTAGTCGTAACTCAGATCCGATGCCACAAAGTGGGCACTTCTCTCTCCTCCCCACTACGTACGGTTCGTGCATTACAATTTTCATCTCGAGAAGATTCCAGCCCCTTCTTTCCCTCGTCGACTCGCATCGAATTGTGCACCAGAAAAGCCATCTCTTAGCTCAATGTAGCTATTACAGTAGTATCATACGAATACATATTATCCGTGCCAGCGCACCGATATCAGGTGTGCTACGCGTACTCCTAGTAAGTTGCATGATCTTCGCACTGGTAAACAGCTGGATGGCCTATCGCCGGCAAAGCCAATCAATGCCTGCCTTGTTAGAGGAGTTGGAAATACGAAAACACGGCGAAACAATGAACAAAGTAATACAATGGGGCCCGGTCTTAAGAAACGTCAATTTGGCGTCCAGGCTCAAACTCGTATTTCGTGTGCCCTTACCAGTTATTTGCGACATTTATTTCTTACGTGATGATTCCTATTTTTCTCGGTTCAAACGGCACCATTTCCAGCGCTTGTTGTTTCCTATTTATGTATTCCGCGAGAACAACACCTCACGTTAACATTATAGATTTCAGCCGGAACCGACGAGCACTACTATCTACAAATTTATTAAGCCCCTAACCAAAAACAACGCCAAGAACGTTGCGGGCACGGCTGAAGCCTCAACCTGCTCTATCCACCATGCGTTGCGGTGAAAATCTATACAACACTACTGTGACGTAACGCAAAGATAACTCTTCAATCAAGCTTGCCATACACCCGACGTACACCAAGTAGGTGTAATAATAACACTACGGGGACCAACCCGCTCCCCACTAAGAATGAAAGCTCCGCGTTGTGGACATTGGGAGTCAGCGCTCGCCTTGAACTCGACCCCCCTTCCTCATAGTAACGGAGAACACCTGTCCTTCGACAGACAGTGTTTGTGTTGACCACACAGGTTTCCACATTCGTTTTTGTTTCTTCCTGCTGCCATGTATGTACCCAAGAAGGGACATTTCACTGGTAAACTTAATAGTATACAAATATTAATGATGAAAACAAATGTCGGCGGTGATGAGGCTTTTGATGTACACTGTGTGCCTGGTACCCTTTTCTCTACGGTACTTGAATCTTTGAAGTATCTCATTCCGTGCTATATTGTTCGGAGTGATACAATTTCCGTAATTGGGTGGAAGGCATCAACTGCTGTTTCTTATCTGGGTTGTTTCTTATTCTCAGTTTGCCAAACTGAGTTTCAATTTTGGGAATTCTAATCCTGTGTGTCTGTCTGTCTGTCTGTCTGGCTTACTTGCTTTTCTTCACACAACAGGCTCACCCCCTCGATTTTTGTATTCTCAAAATCCCTTGTCTGACCAAAACTGAGTTTCTATTGGGAATTCAAATCCAATCTGTCTGCCTGACTGTCTGTCTGTCTATCTGTGTCTGTCTATCTGTCGTACTTGCTTTTCTCCACACAAGAGGATCACCCCCTCGTTTTTTATTATCGAAATCCCTTGTCTGACCCCGCCCCCGACCGCACAGATCCTCTCCGTTCATCACATTACGGGCCTCACAGTTTCAGCTCGTTTGGCGTGCCCCAGATGTTGTGCTGATTATGTCCAGCCTACTCGGGCTACCCTTGGCTAGCCTAAGGTCATCGCTCGACCGTCGGTCTTTTCGTAACGATTATTATTACGTGCATTCGTAGCTTTTGTGACTATCGAAATGTCCCTTATATTTCTGACCGGACTGGAACCGAGAGGCAGTCTCCCACGCAGAAAAGCGTTGAACATGAAGGACACGCGCGCGTTTCAACTCGACGATCGGCGGCTGCGCACTCGTGTTGCGTCCTCGTTATCCAACCTTTCCCCCTCGGCTCCTTTGGAGTGACGGACCATGCCTGCTCCGTCTCCCCCTTCCACTCCCGGTGTCCTTCTCTCTCGTCCTCTCGCAACGCCTGAACTCTCCGCAGCACCCCACCTCTTTCTAGAACTTCAATGTGTTGCAACCGGCACTACGTCGTATCTACTGTTGTGTGTACATTCTTTTTTTAATAGTATACCCTGGTATATAATAGCAGGTACTTCAAAGCAATACATTTTTAGTATATATACGTACGATGTCTTTTAATTCCCACTTCCCTGGTACTTGGTATACGATACGGTAAAAGGGCCGGTTGAGTAGTGCCGGTTGATCGCTTACATGTGTGTGTGTTCTTCACATTAAACCTTCCTTTCTCCCCGTCGACATCCAGCACACCCAGTGTCCGTGCCGATTCTTCATCCTAAAAAGGTACCAGTCCTGTGGTCACAAAACTACGACACAGAGATACTACGCTCAGTTCAGCAAGCAGAGCAGACAATGCAATGTCATATACGACAGACAAGACCTGCCCTGCTAGCAATCCAGGTGCATGCAAGAGAAAAAAGAGAAAAAAGAAAAAAGGCGAAAAGAAAAAAAGAATAAAAGTAAACATACTGAAGCAAATCAACAATCAAGCAATCAAACAAAAGCATGACAACATAAAAGAAAGAAAGTTTCTTGCTTCTCCCAGAGATGCGACATCCAATTAAAAACCAAATGAAATGAAACGAAATGAAATGGACCGAAAACAACAGCGCCAACAGAGCAATACTAAGAACGACAGGAAAGGACAGCCAGCCGGAGCACACCAAAAGCACGTTTCAGCCAGTCGAGGCAGGTTTGTGCCCGTAGTACAGGCAGGTTCTACCAGCTAGTCGGTCTGGTACCTACTCTGTTTGCCGTCCTATTCCTGCTGGCGTCCGCCGGGGTTTCCCCCACCCTCCGTCTCCATTCCCTTGGGCGCCACCCATACAACGGATACGTGGCACTTCCTACTCAGTTCCGTTTCATTCTCGTGCAACACACGAGAGTCCAGGAAAGAGAACGGGGAATAACTAAAAACAAAATGAATACGTACGTAGCTGACCAAACGTAAGCAACCAAAGAAAGTCCTAGGAAAATACGGAGGGCGGAGAAACAAAGGCAAAAGCCATCACGGTTAAATAAATAAGTAAAACATACGAGAGCCTGGTGAAATCGCTTGGCACACAGGTGGGGTTAACCAGTGTGGGTATCATGCATCAGCCACAAGAAAATTACACGATAAAACACCGAACATACTATATTTACAGCTCGTGATAGTATTAATTGTATGTTTTTTGTACTTTTATTCCTAAACGGTTGATGCATCTGGTAGCATGTATGACATTACCCTGTACACTCCTAACACTGCAGACGTATGTCAGCTTGGTCTGTTGATACGTGATGTGTGTGTGTGGTCTTCACATTCAACCTTATTTTTTACCCGTGGACATCCAGCACACCCCGTCCGCCGCGGTTTCCCTAAGAACCGCCCCCCCCCCCGTCCCCATTCCCTTGGGCGCCACCCATACAACGGGTTCGTGGAGCTTCCAACGCAGTTCCGTTTCGTTTTCGTGCTACACGCGGAAGTCAAGGAAAGAAAGGAGGAAATAACAAAAACAAAATTAATACTCGTACATACGTAAGTACGTAGCTAAGCAATCCAGGGAAAAACCTACCAGGTATCATAGGAAAATGCGGAAGGACAGACAAACAAAGGCAAAAAGCGACCACGGCAAAACAAATGAATAAACAAAATAATAATAATACGAGGGGCTGTAGTATCGCTGTCGTGCCCCCCTGAAGGAGCTGCGACAGTGAATACACCAAGAAAATGAAAATAAAGTCACAAGATCCCCCCCCCGCAAGTAGATTGTTTGTGCTTTCTACCTGTCGACAGCGCACCCAACAGTCAGCAGTGTCGGTTCCGATTCTTCACCCACAAAAACAAAAACACAACCAAACTGAGAACAGCGCTCAATTGCATTTCATCGAGGGCAATACTAATTCCGTTGCCAGGTTTGAACTTTCTTTCTTACACCCAATTTCTTTATTCTTACAATCTCAGCCTCCCTTTCTTAGAACAATATTTCTTAAATGCGGGCCCCCACTACTTGTATATACTCGTATGCGAAAACAGCGGATCGCCATTTTCCTCACTATGCTATCGTATGTATAAACGAGTGGGAATATAGTCCATCCTCGGCAATTTCTCGAGTAATGCTCGTGTTTTATTATGTGTTGCTGTAGAATAACGAACGGGACCAATGATAAACAAAAACAATTTCTAGATGTCGTAACAATGCGTATATTCTTCTCCCTCATTCGCAAAATTAATTAATTATACCCCCCCATACCACGAACAACCTCGTACCTAACGAGTACATGTATATACACTACAGGTGCTTGTAATATTCCATACTCCGAGTACTGGGAGTATGTATTAGCGACCGCAAGAAAAGGAAATCCCTTTGGAAACTAAATTCACGTACGATATAAATAGTTACTGCTCTGCTGCTGTGCAACAATTCAGAAAAAAACTTCGAGGCTGGCCAAAATCGACCAAAACCAGTCATTTCGGGGAGAATGGTAAACATCTCAAGCGTTTTGGTTTTGTGACACACTTTTCAACACACGACTTACTTGCGTGTGTGTATTAATAATATGATGATGCGCACTCCGTACTGAGTGTGTGTATTGCCTTCTTTATTTCTACCCAACTACAGGAGCAGCAGCGATCAGTAGTATTATTAGTAGATCAGTACACCCAGCGTCTGTCCTGATTCCTAATGCTAGAGATAAAGGAGTACCTGGTACGAATTATGTTCGGTCACAGACTGAGACAGAGAAAAACCAAAACAAAATAAACGCACATGAATCGGTAAGACATGTTAAATGCCGACATACCGGGTGCGAGAAAACAACGACACGAACGAGCTAAACCAGACCCTGATTCAAAGATCGTACACACAAATTATACATGCATGTGTTATATGACTGGGTGAGACACAGAGTATCCCCTCACAGGTTCGTCTATTAAGCATCCGTGGTGTTACTCACTTTCCGGAGAATAAAGTGTAGAGGAGAAGCAGCTTGTTGTATTAATCCCGGAGCCAGATGACATCTGCCTCGGACGGGCTTCAAGTATGGCCCTCAGATCCTATAAATACCCCGAATACGAATGCCATCCAAGTTATACGAAACCGGACCAACTACCTATACAGAGGTAATTACCGGCCTTCCTAGCCCATATCGTTACACTATTAATAGGCCACCCTGATCAGCCGTATATGCCGAAATTTGGGGAAAACGGGGAAATCCCAGTTCCCGAATTAGAAAATGAGTCGAAGATGCGGCTCCTCAAAACCCCTCCCACACCTCTAAGTTGCTAGGCTAAGAAGCCGGAAAAACTGGAACTAAACGACCTTCAAAAGCGTTTTTTGTTTTGTTTTGTCCATGTATCCGTCACATTGTCGACTCCGTAAAATAAACAAAATGCCTACCAGGTAAATTTTGATACGTACATATAAACATATGGGCAAATGCCAAAATCAGGTATACCTGTTCGATTTGAGCCAAGATCAGGTATATACTAAAACGAAGTTAAACACGCGCGCCACGAGCGGTGTTTTGTCCATGAAAAGCCATAAACTTTACCAGGGTTTGTTTTGTTTTTGAGCCTGTGACTATCAGGAGTAAATGTGAGGCCTCCAAAATATTACTGTTAGTATTTTTTGTCTGCCCCTTCATGTATTCATTCGTTCGTAGGGGCTTTCATTGTTTTCGTCATCACACTCACACTCGTACGACCAGGTACTTCTGTATTGTTGTAGCGTTGTAGCAGGTAGTATGCATATAGTAGCCACATTGATAGCATCCCAAGAACTAAAAAACATTGAGCTAATTTGAGATGGAAATGTTCGCTTTCCGTACCGTGTCAGCATATATAATAGCGGGAAGCGGGAAGAGGCCTCGTACGGAGCAGTGTAGTATGACCGGTATATACGATGTAAGAGATGCAGAAACGCTGCTGGACTTGGAAGGAAGACTCTCTTCAATATAGGAGACCTCTTGTTTGATAGTATTATAACCTCTGATGATGGAGACAACACAAAGGCTACAAACTGGGTACCAGTACAATTTTGGGGAGAGACCTAGCAGGGTGCGAATAATATTCACCAGTCAGATACCTGTTGCGCCACGGCAAGAAGAGTACTTATGGCGCCCTCCCCCGTTGCCAGCTTAAACGTCTCGACCATCCTCGAGGAACACGGCGGCACGAAGTTTTTTCTGTATAATTTATATGTATAGCATAAACATAGTCGACATCGACGCGGCAAACAAACTGAAATCTGTGTCCATTGTGCTGTATACGGCGTTTACTATGTTCTGTATGTCGTTGTGGGGGTGCGTATGTACGTAGTATCTCTGTGTCGTAGTTTTGTGACCACATAACTGGTACCTTTTTAGGACGATGAATCGGCACGGACACTGGGTGTGCTGGATGTCGACGGGTACAAAGGAAGGTTTAATGTGAAGAACACACACACACAGTGTGGTGATCTCTTCGTGTTGGGCGTACATGAGGCAGTGTACGTATGGCCTCTGACTGGCTCAAAATTCGCCAAAATGCGCCAAAATCAGTAACTTAGTTGTAAGTAGACAAATCCATAGGGCTTTGAGTCGGCACGACTTAAGTCGCCGACGAGTTATTAGTCGGACTAATAGCCAGTCGTGAAACGGAGGTGCGGACTTTCCGGCGTATTGAGTTTCCTTAACTGTGGGAAGACTTTTTTAATGCGGGGTACAGATTGTAACGTAGGTTGCTGCGGGCTGCGGATACCCTGACATGCCCTGTGACACTGCAGCGCACAGCGGGAGATCCACACGCACACACGCACAAGTGGCAGAACAGTCCATCTCTCTCCACGGTGCCGGCATCGTCAGCCCTGGCGCACCAAATGCCAACGCTGAGGGCGAAGATCCCGTCGGCGAAGTTGTGGCCAATATCGGTCCGCGGGACACCTTGGCGAGTGCACGCCACCCTGAAACGGTGCTCTACCGCGTAAAGCATGACTAGCAGAGGCGCAGCAAGCCGCTCAAATCCAACAACTCTCTGTGGAAGTTTTTAATGGTCTACCTCAAGGCCTCGCTCCCTGGCATAGCCGTGTGCAAGCTTTGCGAGGCGAACTAGACGGCTGTTGACGGATGGCAGCGTTAGGAAGAACTGCCTGGCTTCACTCTTGGCGTTTCTTCCTGCTGTGCGTTGGTTTTTCGCTTGAACTCGCTCGGTGTTGTTTAGCTAACAACGCATTGAGTGGTGCCTTTTTTTTTTCGTGATTTGGCGGCGGGCAAGGAAAGTGGGGGCAGTATGTGGAGCTGGCGTCGCCAGCTCTTCACCCGATGAATCGTCATAATCTCTGTCGTATTGTAGCTTTGGGTCCATCGAGTAGGTTTCTAGTTTATCAAGTAATCATATGTCTCTGTTTTGTTTTGTGGAAACGGTTTGTTTGTCTTTCGTATCAGGTGTGATATTGTATAATCGATGGTTTAGGACTTGCCGTCGTCATCGACGCACGCGTTTCGCGCAAGGTTGGGAGATACCTTAATAAACGAATGCCATCACGGAGGGATCCAAGGCCTTTTCTTCTGGGGATAATGTTTGCTCCGAAATCTTGGTGACGAGTTCGCTTTTTCGCTCGTATCTCCGCTAGGTACTATTGCGACTCAAACAATTGCTGTCACGTTCCTCTAATGCGGGGTAGATCTAGCTGGTACATGCGTTGCACTTCTCGTTTTTGTGAATTGCTTGCACATACTGAGTGTTTTTCGTTTGAAACTTATCGTAATCTAGGTCACATTGTTTGCGCTTTTCTTGCGCAAAATGAAGCCCAATAGCGCATTTTTTGCCTCCGACGGACCCTCCGGAGGCGCCTCCAGCGGGGCCTCCTCAGCCGGGGGGGCTTGTTTTAGCTAGCTTCGTTCGCCTGACTTTAGTCGGCAAAGCCGACTAGCGACTAGTGAGCCGACTAGCGACTAGACAGTAAGTAGTCGTGGAATTTAACCGGCTCAAAGCTCTACAAATCCAGGTGTACCTGATTATTTCTTTGCAAAATCAGATACGATTTGAGGCTGGCCACACAGCTGAAAGAGGATTTCTGGAAGAGGTTGGGACATATGGTCGAACAGATTCCAACGAAGGAATGTTTGTTTGTACTGGTAGACGCAAACGCACGGACTGGAAAGAGAATGGATGGGTGTGGAGACGGTAGGGTACTTGGAGCATACGGACGTGATGAGCTCAACAGTAACGGTAAACGCTTGCTGGCATTCGCTTCAGACAACAAGCTCGCTCTGACGAACACGTTTTTCAGCACACGTAAGGGTGGAATATCCCATACGTTCAATGGTATTAGCAGCCGCAACGACCAAAAGCGGATTGACTATATCTTGACTCGCCAAGCACACCGATCTCGCGTATGTGATGTGAAGGTCCACCCTCAGCCTCCGCCCCCAGCCAGGGCGGATTCAGACCATAATATCGTATACGCGATGGTCCGCATCAGCGGTCGTTTTGCACCTAACCGACACGTGCGAACGAAAAACGAAATCCGGCCCTTCGATCGACAAAAGTTTAGGTCTGACGGAGATTGCAGGCGGCGAGTAATGACGCGGATCCTCTCCAAGCTTCCTTTCCTACCCCCGCAACCGAACAGCATATCTGAAATGGCCGAATCATTTGCCGGCATAATTCTTGATGCAGTAGCGAAAGAGGTACCACCCCCGCCACGTCGCACACACAAACTCGGGTGGTGCGAGAACGCTCAAACCGCAGCCGCCTTCAAAATAGCATGGGATGCGAGGGATGACGCCCGACGATCCATGCGTATTCAGAAGGACAAAACTGCGTGGAAGACGCTGAGGACGGCGTGCGCGAATCTGCGAGGGGTGATTGACGCAGGATTACATGCCTACTTCGAAGAGTATCTCGCTGAAACAGAGAGACTCCTGGCTGCCAACGATCAACGGGGCTTCTACAAGCACCTGAAGGGCACGGTGGGGTTGGACGGTCGAAAAGCGAGAAGCGAACAGTTCATCATGGACGAGGATGGCACGCTACTAAGGGACAAGGTGCGCATTCTTGAACGTTGGGCGGGGTTTTTCGGCACTCTTTTGACCGCGAAATCGCCTAATCTTGACCCAACCATCAGCGCCCTATTTCCACAGCTACCGTTGGCACCATCGCTTGGAGATGAACCGACCATGGATGACATGACCGCGGTAGTCCGGGGTATGCCAAACTGGAAAGCGGTCGGACCAGATTCCCTTCCGGCCGAGTTGCTGAAACTGGACCACCCCGAATTCATCCGGTACCTACACAACTTGCTTGTCAATGTGTGGAGAACGGGTGACGTCCCCCAGCAATGGAAAGATGCGACCATTAAGGTCCTTCATAAAAAGAAGGATCGATCCGATTGCAACAACTACCGAGGGATTTCGCTTGTTGCCCATTCAGGCAAAGTATTGCTGAAAATGGTCGCGTCACGTCTCAGCAATTACTGCGAGGCCGAAGGGATACTCCCCGAGGAACAGTGCGGCTTTCGCCCAGCACGATCAACAGTCGACATGCTATTCGTCGTGCGTCGACTGCAAGAACTCGGACGAGCCAAACAAATCCCGCTGTATATGTGCTTCATTGACCTTCAGAAGGCTTATGACTCCGTCGACCGAGAGTTGTTGTGGGTGGTGCTCGCACGCTTCGGCATACCAGAGAAGATGTTGACGGTTATCCGCCAATTCCACGAAGGCATGCGAGCTCGCGTGCGTACGGATGACGGTGAGCACTCTGAATGGTTCGATGTCACTCAGGGACTGCGGCAAGGATGTGTGCTGTCACCGCTTTTGTTCAATGTCTTCTTCGCTGCTGTGATACACGCCGTACTGATACGCTTCAGTGAGGACCCAGACATCTTGAGGGACCTGGTTCACCTCGAGGAGGACCTCGGGGCGGACGGAGTGAGGGAGGACCCACTAGCACGTGTACGGAGAGCAATATGGGGTATGCTGTACGCCGACGATGCAGGCGTTGTGTCTAAATCGGCGGAAGGGCTTGCGAAGATGATGACCGTTATTGTGACCGTTTTCGAAGCAGCTGGTCTCACCGTATCCGAAACGAAAACGGAGACTATGCTACTGCGGACACCAAACCAGGCACTCCGGACCTCACCGCTCGTCATCGAAGCAGCGGGCCAGAGGTATAAACAGACAACGCAGTTTGTGTACCTTGGCGGTCTTATCGTCGCAAACGCGGACATTATGCCAGAGATCAAACGACGCATCCGACTCGCATGGGCATGCTACAATCGGTTCAAGCGGGAGCTGTACGATATGGAGGATGCCCCGTTCACTCTAAAGGTGCGCATGCTAAAGGCCGAGGTGATGGAGACACTGCTGTACGGGTGTGTGACGTGGACCCTTGGCCAGGAGCACTTCGCTGAGCTCCGAACGGCACACCACAAATTCCTCCTACGGCTCATTGGTTTCCAGCGCCGACAACGCACCGACCATCTCATGTCGTACGCCAAGGCTCTCAAGAAGGCACAATGCGAGAGCGTTGAGACGACCATCCGCAAACGACGCCTCCTCTTTGCGGGGGGCGTACAGCGCACGACCAATGAGCGGCTGACCAGGCGGGTGATGTTTGGGACGATCGCCGGTGGGACAAACCCGGGGCCTGGCCGACCAGAAAAGAACTGGGCACAATGTCTAGCAGATGACCTCAGGGTTTTTCGAGCGACAGAGGGCTCCACAGAAAGCTCCCCTTTACTGTTCGGAGCAGAGACGGTACTATGGCCGAGGGCGGCAAAAAAGAGGGGGGTGTGGTATCGGGGGGTTGGCGAGGCGGCGGACCATTTCATGGCGAGGTGGCACAGGGCCGAAGCGGAGAGGAGCTGGCTACGGCATGCAGCTGAGGACGCCAAGAGAGGCGACCAGGAGAGGGGGGGGGGGGCAGGGGCGGCCGTACTGATACAGCTGTCGACGAATGCAGAAACGAAATGATAGATCGTGTGGCCAGATATCGGCTCGACTAGTCCTTGAATTCTATTATTTGTTTCCGTTGATGTGTTCACTGGGGGGGGCGCGGCAGAGGTAGTATCGACTCTTGACACCGTTTTGTTTTTAGAGTGGGAATGAGATGGCAGAAGGTGTGACATGGTCCCCGTATCAGTTTTTATAGCAGAGACGGGAACTTGTTGTTACCATCGCCTTGAGCTTGCCTTGAGAACTCTTTTTCTCTTTTCCTCTCTCGTGTCTTCTTTCTTGCTTTTTTTGCCTTGTTTCTCCCTTTGTTTCCACCCTATGCCGGTGTCTCTCTCTTTTTTCGTGTTGCCTCGCTCGTGCAGCAGTTATCTGTTCCTCTTGGGCACGTGTGCTTTTCGTCTAGGGGCGCTTCTGGCGCTTCTGGCGCTTCTGTCTCCCTGCGTCATTTGTATTCTGTTTCATTTCAGAACTTGTTTTATTTTGTCTTTTTTGTTCTTATTTTTTGGTTCGGCTCGTGTCGCTGTGTTCTCGTACCCGATACGTTACGCATCTCACTTGCTTTACCCATTAATTTGCGTTTACTTTGTTTTGGTTTTTCTCTGTTTCACAGTCTGTGACCACATAATTTGTATCTCTCTAGGATTGGGAATCAGGACAGGCACTGGGTGTACTGATGTGGTTGAGTAGAAAGAACGGGTTTAATGTGAAGACAACAACAACAACAATTGACATGTAGGCGTCCAACGAAGCGTGTGATTTGTGATTTGTACTTGTTTTTAGTGCTGTACCTGTTTTTGGCACCAAAGTCACCAAATACACCTGGTTTTGGGTAAAACCCTAAATACATTTACTACGTAGTACGTGGTCGGGAATGCGATCATGCGGCAAACTCGGGTGCTGCGTATATTATACGTATACGTATGCATTAATAGTTGTTGTTCAAACCGAATTCAGAAACAACATCATAGTATTCATAAGAGTAAACCGGAACCTAAAATATACGTGTTTCGCATACAATGCGGTGAGATATTTTACTACGGCACTCGTACTGCGCTGCTGCTTTGTACGTTAGATATTCTTCTCCCTCATTCGCAAAATTAATTAATTATACCCCCCCATACCACGAACAACCTACCTTATTCGCTCTCGACAGCAGCAGCAGTTGGGGTGTCATTATACGTCGTCAGCGGAATGTGCTGTAAAGAACCACGGCTTGTTTCATACCGGCACAGAATAACTAACGTACTACTGTTGTACATACACGTTTTGCATGCATCATTTCTTTATGTCAGGCATTTTGCACCTTGAAACCACTTAAATTTAGTGGAGGATATTTCCTTGCGGCGCTGAACAGGTTTTAGGTAAAAACTCAGGCATTTCGACACATGAAACCAAACTACTTATAAATTAGTGTAGGATTTGCTTCGGGGCGATGAACATGTTTCAGGCATGTTTTCGAGGATTTTTATTTGCGACGCCGAATAGGTTTTAGGTTAAAAATCAGGCAGTTTGCCACATAAAACCAAACTACCTACCTTTGCCATCCAACAATGTGCAGCGTGAGCTTCAACATTGGTCACTCATAACCTCCCAGAAAGCAGAAACCCACCGAAACCAAGGAAACCTATGCGCAAATTATAAAGGCATTCCTCGGGGCGTTTCCCGTGGTGTTGTGCGGGATTCGGGATTATCCTGTGGTCCCGCGATAAATGTATAATCCTGCACAGATGCTCCGAGTACCTTGGAATAAAGTAAGGAGTATTGGAGATAAAATACTTCAGGTAGTTCGTGTACTCGGAGTATTTCGGGGTTCGATACTCCGGGATACAGCTCGTACTAGGAGTATTCCGGGTATGAACACTCTCGATACTGATTTCACGCGGAGTATTTCGGGGTCCGATACTGCGGGTATTCCTTGTACTCCGAGTATTTGGGGCTTCAGTACTGCTCATACTTCAAGTACTCCGAGTAGTCAGGCCGCCAGTACTCAAATACTCTTTTAAGTACTCGGAATACGAAATGTACTTGGTACTCGGAGTATACTCGGAGTGTGAACTACGTGTGGAGCATCTTTGCGTCATTTTTAAGTCTCGGCCGTCATTCTTCTCAGGTTCTGGGAGCATGTGACTGGCGTTTATATCATTTCAAAAATGCACAGATGCTCCCATTACCTCGGCGTATAATTAGAGTAATTTCGTGAAAACAATACTTCAGGTACTTTGCGTACTCGCAGTATTTTATTGTCTAATACTCTCAATACTCGGAGTACTCCGAGTAATTCAGATGCTTTAACTCCGAGTACTGCTTGTACTCGAGCTTAAGTACTGCTCATACTCCCAGTACTCGGAGTATTTGGGCCTACACTACTGCTCATAGTCCAAGCACTTCGAGTATTTAGGCCAACAGCACTCTTGTAATACTCTCAGTACTCGGAGTACGAAAAATACTCGATACTCCGAGTATACTCGGAGTATCGAGTATACTCGGAGCATCTGTGAAATCCAGTTCCCGCACAAACGCGTCCCGCACAAATTTCTAAATCCCGTTCCCGGTCCCGCAGAAAACTGTGACCGTTCCCGCACAAACGCGTCCCGCGCAAATCCAAAAATCCCGTTCCCGCACAAACACGTCCCACACGATTCCGGGTATCCCGAATCCTGTCCCGCACGATTCAGCATATCCCGAATCCCGTCAGTGCAGAAACGTGAAATCCCGTACAAACGTAAATGATAATCGCCCCTCCGTAGAAGGAGGGACTACGACCAGAGTACGTGCAAGTGTCAGGTTCTGACTTCGATTCTGTCTCTTTTTGTTTTTATGTTTTGTTTTTCATATCTATTTTTTGTTATTTTAATATACACAAAATGTGCTCGTACTGTAAACTTGTATAAAAAAGAAAATCCAATACGCTGATAATCAATACATATTGGTGAGAGAGTTGAATTTGTGTTTGGTGTTGAATGTATGTTTGTGTATTTGCGCTCCGTACAACAATCGCGGAGTAACCTTGGTGGTTGGATCCCGTCCAAAACAACATGTGTAGTACCACCGTCGTGGTTGCCGAACATAGCAGCAGTGCCGTGAAATACCCACGCCTAGTACAAACGATTCCCGTGTAATACCGTGGTAGCCGGATCCCGCACAAACAATTTCGTAAAATCCCGTGGTACCTGAATCCCGCGGGATTTGGTCCCGGATTCGAAGCCGTGTACCGAGGAATGCCGTGTAAATTAGTGTAGGATTTGCGTTGGGGCGTTGAACAAGTTTCGGGCAGTTTTTGTGGCGTTTTCTTCATTCACACAAAACAACTTGAAGATAGTATGAATTTTGTCTTGGGGCGCCGAACAGGTTTTTCAGACACGTCTCAGGCGTTTTTTAGGCAAGTGGGCACGTTCAGGTCAAATTAAGGCACGCGAATCATATATATATACATATATATGCCTATACTTTCCCCTATCTATTTTGTTTTGCCTGCGGCGGGCCTATCTTCGAATGCATGAAAGCGCCTGCGGCCTGCCTTCAAGGCTAGGGCCTCTAGACTAAACGCACCTCCGAGTTATTTAGTATATGTTTTTCAGCCCCTACCCTCCCCTCTCCATCCGGAAGGGCAATATGTTCTCCCCAAAAACTACAAAAAAAATCACCAAACGACAACGCGTTATCCATATAAATGTTAGATCACCATATGGGTATCGTATTGTTGATACTCAAGAGCGATGCATTCGACTACCAAGAAGAAAAAAGAAAGAACACTAGAACACACACAGACAATTCGTTGGGTTGACAGCCTTTACGGAGTTTTCGCTTTTTTTTTATGATTTCGTTTTCTTGTTCCTAAAATAATTTTTCTTCGCGTTCTGCCTTCTACCTTTGCTTTAAAATTTCGTTTTCTCTAATTCAGTGTGGGCACCTGGGTTGTTGGCGAGTGTATGTCGTGCTTGTCGTATACCAGGTACAGTTATTAATATATACCGGGCAGAATACATGCGATGGCGTGGAATCGCACTGTTGTCTACTCTCTTTTCTGCATGAGACCAACTATCATGGGAATTTTAGTGTTGGAATCCGGGAGATAATGTTTTCGCCAGAAAATAAGTTTACTCGGCGGGACGCGGGATGCTTAAAAACACAGAATACCGGTACAGTTACGAGTACGCGTAGCAGAATACTGTTCACCATGCTCCCCGGAGATTTCGAGAGCTTTCCAGAGCAGTTTTATTCTTATCTACAGGAGTGCGAGTGTTGAGTTCGAGTTTTGGCGTACCCAATCAGTTTCTTCCGGAGGGTCAGCAATATGATTGACTTTCAAAACTGGGGACAGGGAAAGACTGGTCCTTTAAAGTTGTTGAGTAAAAATCATCGTGCCTCAGCACTGGCAACATGAACCAAGATGGTGGGGATTGCTTCCGACAACAATAGTGCTGACCAAGTCCTCAAAAGCAATTGTTCCAATAAAGGAAAACTTGGTATTTTCGTCTATCTTCGCCAAAAATAGCAATCTCAATATCGAGCCCAATCTCGATCTCTATCTCACAGAATTCATACGGCTTGAATGGTATATACTCGTAGCTCTGTTTATTTTTATCTACGTAAGAACACTTCAGGAGAGGTAGAGCCCACTATTAAGAAATACCGAATGTCGGTAATAACATCAAGGTACGCTCTTCGCCAAAACTTAGGCATTCGGCCTCCGAAACGCAGCTTAAACTGGCCAGCAGAAACAAAAAGTACTAAATATAATATACAGCACCAACCGACGCTCACTTAAGGAGGCGAAAATCGATGTCGATTCGGAAACGCCAAACAGAACAAGAAACGTGAATTACAACTGTCCACTGTGCAATACTCCCTGGATTCTTACCGCCTTGTGCAGGTTCCTACGTTTCAATCCTGTTTGGTCAATTCCAACTGGACTGAAGTCTTTAAATCGGATAATATCCAGTCCCCTGTCCCCAAAACCGCCTTAGAAATAGTAATTGTCCAGTTTGAGAAATGCATCAGTTGACGAATCCGATAAAAAGTATAAATGTCTGTTTACGAAATACAGTTTGAGTGTGCCTACAAAAAGGCAAAGAGCCTGAACGCGAAACTAACGTTTCAACATAGCGAGCTTAACTGTATTGGATATCCGTGCATATTATGTGTTGTTGTTTTTTGGTTGGTACCCCAATTATCTTCGTCTGATATACTGGCTTGGCACTTGCCGCTTCCCACGCATGAAACTCAACGAGCGAACTCCTTACAGCAAGGAGGCATTTATACAAAACGACATGATCTGTGATACTGTGGAAGCAATGGGCACAAACCACAGAGCAACAGGCCTCCCCATGCTGATCGTATTCGACGATGAGAGCGTTTACGTGTGCCGGAGTAAATGAGCCCGGCCAAACAGAAAAGCGTGTGTAACATGGGGGAAATACTACAGTAGTATAAGCTTAACGCTGCACTATCTTAGGACACAATCTTGACGATAGGCTATTATATAGAATTTAGAGTAGCACTCGCCTCTGAGCAGGGTTTTTTATCTGAATTTATTAGCGTCCCCCAACAGTGAGCGCTATTATATTTGTGGGTTATTTCTTACTCGTGGGCCTAATACTGTACATAATGGCTCAAACGCTTGCCTCAGCATGCTGTGTGTTCTTGTCAGCTTGTTTATGTGATTTGTAGAGCGTGGGGGTCGTTTAGCATGGGTTTCCAGTGATAGGATAAGGCGTTGTTTCGGCTGTATGAAAACAAGATTTAGAGTTGACCAATGTTCGACAAGCAATCGGGATTGAAAGGTTGTCTGCCAAAACTGTCAAACCAATATCGAGAAATTCCTAAAAATAATTTCAAGGGAAGGCAATCCCAATCTCCATCACGGAGTCAACTACGACCCAGGAGAAACGGAAACCTTCTCTAGAAAGCTTGTGGAAAGATCTCGGGAGCATCAGGAGGAGCCGACCTGATATTTGTTCAGCCTCGTCATGTATAACGGGGGTGTTGGGCGAAAACAAAGGGAAAAAGTAGGGCGAAAGCCAAAACTCAGGTGCGGGTACGTACACCTTGTTGTCCCTTTCAGCCAAAATCATTAGCTTACTGAAACCAAGTGAAAACGCACCCCACAAGTGTTGATTTCGCGAGTTTTTGGCCACGATAAATACAAATCTCCCCGAGATGCGTAACAATTATGAGTATGCGTCCTGCAAAAAAATTACTCTTTTGATGGCAACGCAGAGCGTACAACGAAATCCGAGAGGTCAGACTATCCCCGTCCACCTACCCCGAGGACGGAAACAAAACGAAACAAAACAAAGTACATTCGGGTAAGGTTTCTTTTGTTTCGCTCAACGTGTCCGGAAGGATGTCTGATTGCTGTCCGATGATTTCCATGCAAAAGGCGCCGGTTTCGTGTCTATATGCCTTCGAATGTGTGACGAAAAATTCAAACGATTGCTAACCAAAGAACGAAGGGATTCAAACGATATTTATTGTACATATCATGGCCCAGGGCCAGCGTAAGGATATGCTTTGCTACCCATAGAAGGCCACAGAAGTCATCGTTTTGTACACAGGTGCACTTTGAGGCTGTCATAGGTTGCGGCAGGGGTGACGGTCGTCTGTTTGTCCCGTGTGTTCGACACAAAGCAACATGGCGCATGGAAATGTCATTATATCTACTTGGTGCGTTTGCGAAACCCGCTTGTCGACACGGCTGCTGTAAGGGTTATCAATTGTATCATTGCAAGTATAGAAAGTCGAAGTATTCACGCGGTTTTGGTTTGAGAACTAGCATAATCCACGTGCCATACAATGTATTTAACTGGAATATCTTGAACTGTGAACCATATATCTCCGCAGACAGAAGGAGAATTTATCGAGCGTCTCCCATACATACTTTGCCTGTCCACCATCTCATACTACTGTTCCCTGCGAAGCTGGGCGCGATCACCAACGTGTTGAACCTAAACTGACAATGGCGCGGTCGACTTGCCGTTTTTATTCCAAAGTGTCGGTCGTTGTCGGTCGATGTTCAACCCCAATCGGAAATGAAAACGACATGGAAGTGGAACTTTTTCCAGTCGGTTTTCCGGTCGATTTCTAGGTGAATCCAGGAAAACGTCAACATTTGAAGTGATTCAGTGTGCATCTGTTGGTATCACATGTAACATCATATGATTATGTGGTGTCAAATGCAACATATATATACATATATACCAGGCAGGGGGTACGAGGCCATACCGATTGCATTAAACGTACGATATACTGGTGCCCTGCTGACCCCCTGCGTGCAGCTGTCTGACGGTTTGTTCTCTGGTGAGACAAGACCTTACCACTTACCACCTGGTGCTGGGTTCGTGCGTGCGGTGTCGTTTCTCAGGATCATGTTCGACGTCCTGCCAATGGTTCTGGCCGGAGTGGCTATCGCCTTCATGCCAGGAGCCGAATCCGCTAAATGCCCAACTGGTACTGTTGCCGTCAACGTG
Organism: Saccharina japonica; assembly: GCA_008828725.1. Taxonomy (NCBI): domain Eukaryota; class Phaeophyceae; order Laminariales; family Laminariaceae; genus Saccharina; species Saccharina japonica. The sequence goes on along the minus strand of MEHQ01000894.1, from coordinate 13,289 downwards.
ACTTCAGCAGAAGACGTTCTGATTCTTGCTGACGCGTTGAAGTGCACTGGCGGAGGTGATTTCAACGTCACGTGGTATTCCAGTCTGCCCCTTGACCAAACCATCGAGGTATCAGATATGAAAAACATGACAATAACTGGATCTGGGTCTCCTGTTATCTATAGAGGGCTCGGCGGCGACACGTTCGACAGCACCTTCCTCGATGATGGAAGTGGAACTGCCCTCTTCTCCGTGTCTGACGGTTCCACGCTCAGTCTCATTAACTTGGTGCTAAAAGGGGGGGAAGCTGAAAATGGGGGGGCCGTCGACCTGCTTTCTTCCAGCTCGTTGTACGTACACGGCTGCAACTTCGCACAAAATAATGCGTCCGATGGAGGTGATACCCTGTGTGTTTCGTACCACAGCATAAAATTGAAGAAAAAGCCCCGTCGGTCGTTATGACCTCGTAGGTGTCCTAGCCCTCGATTTATCTCGAGGTGGGCAAAGTATTGACGGTGGTTTATACTTAAAAACGTGTCAGCTTACGTGGAGAAAGTACGGAATATCCACTAAACAGGCGCCCAAGTCATATCTCTGCTCATTCTATTACCGCTGAGAATATTACCCCTGGACGTTTCATTCGTCTTATATAGGTCCGGATGGATACCTGTAAGACCTGAAATAAGCAAGAGCCGAGTCACGTGGCATACATCGTAGAAATACGCCTGCGTCGGCAGATGCAACTAGGAGATGAGTTGTTCGCCGTTGTTGCCGATCAAATGATACCACTGTACGATGCAACATCATATATGTTTTCAGTGTCTGAAACAAAGGGTCGCGCACCACCTGATAAGTGCGGTATTGTTGCCAAATTTGGCTCATTTGACGTGGCTTCAAGCATTGTCGTATATCCTGGGTTATGATGCAGACGCCGTCAAGTTCGCGTTCGATTTCCGCGCCTATTAATGCCGGGGGTAGATCTGGTTGAACGTCGTTAGACGTAGTTCCCTAGGCCAAAATTCGTGGTTTGTATAGTATCTCGTGTGTGTTGGCTTAACAAGCTAACGAACCCTCCATCTCCACCGACAGGTGCCATACATTCATCTCGCTCTACAGTTGACATCGACGGCAGCACCACGTTTGTCAAGAACTTAGCTCTTCGGGGAGGTAAGAAGAGCGTATGGTGGGGTCAGACATCGACAAGCGTCGTATCGTCAGATCGTCGGTAGAACGCATGTTCCAAACGGACACGCCTGTGGAATTGTGTCAGATGGCGCTCACACCTAAACGTACAGTACGTTCCCACCAACGCCCCCCTGTCTGCGTACTCTTGGGGACATTAATACATTCTACGGAACTGTTTCCGAGACTGCAAAATACATGTGAAACTATGTATCCTATAAATAGTGCATCGCATAGTATATGTAAAATTAGCCTACCTCTTGGTCACCAGGTCGAAGCACTGTATTCGTATGCCGTTGATGTACGAATGTGGGACGTATCGTGTTTGTAAGCACAATGCTGTGGTTCTAACCGTACCTTGTTCGCGCTGATCTGCCAACACATTGGGAACAGCGCGAATGGGCGTTCGTCGCATAGACAGGGGCCCTATTAGATCACAGTATTGGTTGACTAATGCATGAACGTTGATTTGCTGACGCTCAATAATACTCACAAGAGGAAGATTTTAGCTCAAATCATGGACGCAGTTCGCCACACGTTGTGGGGGGAATAACACCGATCTAGAGTGTGGTGGAATCGGGCGTATTAAATATATTGCGCGCTAGGTGGACGTACGATGTTCCGTTGTACCTAACCCATCAAATCTCGAAACAAGGAACAGATGGGTCAGTTGGCGTGTTTGTGGTGTTTGACACCTTCAGTAATCGCCCCCCCAACATCGCCTCTTCAGCTTGAAGTAGGATTATTGAGGGGTCGTAGAATGCTCCAAGTATCTTCAGGGCGTTCTCCCTCACATGCGGAAACGAGACTACAATTTGAACTCTCAGGGCCATCTTTACACTGGTTTGGGGCAACACAAGTGTAAGTGTTTTCCCCTGGATGTCGATCGACCCATTCAAGTGTTTTGGTGTGAATCAAGTTCTACCCCAAATCACTAGTACTTAGTACTAGAGTATTCATAGGCTTCGGTATCCGGATGTCTGTCGTGTAAGCGATTGCCACGGTGTCACTGTTATCACTGCACCAATTAACCGGTTTCAAACTCCTCCCTAGGTATGATTTCATACGAATTAAAATTACATCGTGTGACTCCTTTGTTGTGATTGTTTACCGGACTAGCAGACGTCCTTGTGCGTACGACTACGATCAACGCCAGCGACAAAACCACTACCTGTACGTACAACTACGATACATGGCAGCGACCAAACCATTGCCGCCGTGACAGAACCAACAGTTGTGGTATCATGCCACATCAGCTGTTTGGGCCCGTACAGCTTCCTCCGACCTCAACACCCAGATTTGGCTCTTTTCGTCGCAGATATACCGGCGCTAAGCACTGCCTATGGTATATTTAGCCTAGCGATTACGCACGCTTCGTTTCGGATAGCGAAACCTATACGTTAAAATGATAGTCTGTGTCACCACCCGATGGGACACGATCGTTATTCTTCACCTGTGGTGTTCTTTGCACATATCACCCCACAAGGGAATAGTTTCAGCAGAGAACGTTCATAATTACTTTCTTGTTAATTGTCCCGGGTAAGTATCCAGTTAGATTACGTATATGGAAGGTGGCCTTGTTGCTTCAACAGAACGCATTGAACACCAACTTGGATAAACCATCACATACTATACACCAGTGTGTATTTTGGGGTGACATGTTTTTAGATGAGAGCCTTATAATCGTTCTTGTGCCGCGAATATCGCAATATAGTTGAAAATGCAGACGGGTACCCCGATTGAAGAGAGGTGTGGTACAGGTCGAAAAAGGCTCTTTTAACTGCAGTGGGAAATATATAGGTTTAGTGTAGGCGGGTCCAGCAGATTTGGCCTCTCTTATCTGTATTATTCTCTTAACGTACCCTCTGTTAAGTCGGGGTACCCACTGTATTTGCAAACCATACACCTTAGGCGAGTTACCCAAACCATCATCGAACCATCGTGCGGTATGAATGTTTGAGGTGCAAAACATGTTTCGTTTTGTTTAAACACGGCTGGCAGGTGCTATATTTGCCGAGGAATCCAACGTTAGCATCAGTGGTAACACCTTGTTCAGCCACAACACTGCCGACGGTAAGCCAAGCCATTGGCGTTGTTCCTTAAACGTCCGATATCGATTCGTGGGTGTCATATACTTCCCGGGATATCTCACAATGCCATCGAAACGTGAAATACCAAGTTTGTTCAGGAGCATGGTGTTCTTCGCGCCAAGTCACCTTTCGCTGCCAACATCAAGATTTGGTGCTCAATCGATGATCCCCGTAAATAGCTCTCCAACCATGTCATCAAATTTCGCAAACGGATAAACAACCTTGAAATATATCGGCAAAGGGAAAGACGAAACACAGGTATCACCACGACTTCGCCACAAACGAGTATGTATTCGTTGAGTCCACACACAGTAGATGCTACATATATGATCGGAGTCGCCGTCGAAACAGTACAAGGGCTAGGCTTGATAATATGTTAACACTTACGCATGCTTGTTTCGCTTTCTAGCTGCAATATCCCGGCGTTTACCTACATGTCGTATAGCATGTATGTAGAGTATGTATTTTCAATATGGCGGAGTTCGCTGCTCGGATCCAGTTGGTATTCGTTCTGGGACTGTTCCTAAAGTTTCGCTTGCCAAATGTGTATACGTTTTGTATACTTGTAATTAAAGCAATAATGTTGCGGTGGTCAAAGTTCACAGTGCTACTGTTCACGAGTTGTTGCAACCGCAGCTACACGGTGTTTAGTGTGTTTTTTTATTGTTTTGCCGTCTGGCTTAGGTAGTTTTGTTTCGAAGACCTTGCATCCATTGCGCGTGAGGCCCAATGCTTCAATGCTTGACCGATTGCCATAACCATACACGAAAGCTTAACGTACATCAGTCGATATTATGCACATATTGCAAGAGAATGGGGCCGAGAGCGTTGCACAAGTCATGTATAATAGAAGGGTGGGCCCATAATACGTGAATTTGATTTGGATGGCTATCCATACGACGAGGAGTGATTCGGGGTAAACGTTGTATCCTGTGCATCACGCCCGTGGCCTGCGTAGTCGATCAATCAACGGCAATCAGTATTGTGTCATGAGCTCTTTGGTCCGACGTGAACACTCAGGGTCACCCCATTGAAGTGTAGACTTGACCAGGACCAACAAGGACGCAGAGCGAGTTGACAGCCCCTTTGTTGGTGGCATACCGTCCTATGTCGTTGAACTACGTTTTCGACACGCTGACTTCACGTCCTTGTGTCGATAAGTCCTCTAGCGACGCCTTCGATTAATCGATCGCTATGACGAAGAAACCTCAGAGAGCCAGCCAGTCGACGCGAACCATCCATATGAAGTGTCTTACGCTTAAACCTTTCGCCATATACCAGACGGAGAGGCGATGTTCACCCGGCAGGTTCCAATATACTGCAATCGACAGTCCAGCTAAAACTAGCATATTTCGTCGTCTGTCTATTGCGTTAACAAAGGCTGAGGTTAGGCGGACTCTAGACGTCCAGCCAAAATTGTCGAGATATGTCAAGGACGTCACACCCGTATATACGAGATACATGTTTTCGTGTTGAGGTTCAATTTGAATGACGAGGTTGTTATTGATCATTGCACTCTGGTTTCAACTCAGCATTCGAAACATACACACGAACGGCCGATAGCTACGGTACTAATGTGCTCACTCTCTGTAATGTCTTATTTCATTTTGGTTTGTAATTGGAAACAGGGTTCATATCTCGAGACATAGTCCTGAATTCGTGATTGAAATATCTGTGCAACATACAAAACTGACTGGAGCTAATAAAGTACATACATATTTGGGCAATCCATTTATTTTAACCCAACCAAATCGCACAGGCCGATCGAGCTAACTCGTAACATTTACTTCGCGCAGGCGCTTCTCCGAGGGACGATTCCAGTGAATTCTATTCATATACTAATCGAGCGGTGTGGGCGCCCTTGTTCGGAGGTGAGAGGGGTGGAGCTGCGCGCTGGCAGCCTTAATCATCAGGTAGCGTGTACGTACTCCAGGTATCAATATACTTGGTTGTAACAAAATGCTGTGTTGAACACAGGTAGACAACCACGTGCCTGTAGCGAGTCTTAAACGCCAAATGCGCCTGGCGGGGCAATCCCGACCCAAGTGACGCCGGGAGCAAACTCGCTTTCGCGATACGTGGTTTCGTTATTTATTCTACCCCCGTGGGCCCTCAACAACATATATGCCGGGGGACGTTCAGGGCGTGAATACGGGAAATACCAGCAAACCTGAACGATAAAACAACGATAAAACAAGGGAGCTAGTATTGTCATGACAAGGAGCCGAATAAAGCTGTTTCGGTTTTGGCTCTCTTGCGTCAACTTCCAAAGTCGATACGAATGATATAAGTTCGCAGGTAGATGGCATGAAGTTGTTTTTCAGCGTACGTGATACAAATACTTTGGCGGCGGATAGCACTGCAGGGGTCCGTATGAAAGTTAGACCTGTTTTTTTTTTCAATTATGCCGATAACTTTACTGAAAGAACGAAGACAACTAATCACACGCCGTTTGTGTTCAAGGGTGCCGTGGGTAAAAATGAAAAATCGCCTTTGTGTTTTTTTTTTCATTTCTTTTTTGTTTAGTATTCACCTTCGAAGGAAGATTTCGTATAAGATTCCAAATGGCCAATTTTCAATACACGTATTTCCCGAAGGCTATGAAAATCACATTCTAGACACGACATTCAAAATGTAATCAGGGACAATTGTGGTGATAGGCTATACGATCATCATGCAACTTGTTTTGGTGAAAAATATATATTTTTGATGGCGCTGAAAAATATTCCGTTTCTGGGTTTATTCCTTACTAGCAGTAAGGAAGAAAAACAGCGCCATAAAAAATGTTGCTGGTGAGGGCACACGAATCAGACTTTGAGCTTGGAAGCCAAATTGACGTATCTTAACAGCGGACCCCCACTTGTATATGTTGTTACCAGCAGTACCTAGTTGCTGCTGTCGTTGTTTCTGTTGTGCTCCTCACGTCTGTATCTTCTGAACTTCGCTGCTCTGTAATGCTGCTGCTGCTGAGGTACTGAGAACGGGGGGCGCATACCTTTGTTCTTCAAAACCAAAAGGACCTCTCGATCAACTTGTCCACAGCAGTATCAACACGCTGCTACAAATTGGCTCATACGCCTTTGAACTCGACTCTCGACAAAAACTAAAGCCATGGTCAACCCACTTCTTGTTGGGTAAGGCCACTCCGTGCAGACGACGGCCTCGAAGTTATCATTTGGACCCGTTGTCTTGGGAGCTATAGGTTACCCGCGGCGTGATATGCTCCAGGGCGTAAAATAATCGTCCGGCTCATGGTGGGGGCAGGGCATCACGGGCTCGAGGCCGTGGTGCGGCCCCGCACCACGAGCCGTAGGCGAGGTGCGGCCCCCCGGAGGGTCCCCGGAGCTCCGCCGGAATCGGTTTATTTTTTCCCATGTATGCGTCAATATACTCAAAATGTGCGTCTAACTCGCTCCGTTTAGCTGTTTGAGGCCTGCTTAGTCCTCAGGCAGAAAAAGCATGCCCCAAATAGAGCATCTAAGACAAAATGAATACAAAAAGAGCCCAAAAACATTTTTTCATGAGCGAGAAGCACGCCTAAACAAATTTCGGGCCCGCACATTTTGTTTAGCCTACGGCGACAAAAGGTGCGGCAAGCCGTACCATGCTTCCGGTACGATGTGCAAAAAACGGCATTTCCGACAAACAGGTTTGCCAGCCCAACAACGTTGGATTGCGCACAAAATACGAGCAGATGCTACCCCATAACACTCGGTTACTAATAAACGCCCCCGCCCTCCCACCAAGGGGATGACGCATATATCATTATGATAAACGCAAATCGCCTTGCACCAAACAAAACACCACTGCGGCTAGCCCCCGCCGCAACTTAGGCAGTATACGACACCCGGTCGCACCATCAGCGAAAACGACATACAGGTACGTCTAACGAACAGCAACAAACCGACGCAACGTTACTGCGACCATTTAAATCCCCCTCCACTGACTCCCTCAAAAGCACGGGTGGGTGGGTGGTAAGTAAAAACCAGTCTGTATCACACCTAGGACCTGTAGCTCTGATTTTGCTGCACTGCGCTATCACGTGCAGGTCACCATTACGAACTGGACCAGGTGTATATCACGGCTACGATATCTACTATCTGATGACACATTTCTCCATACTTTCAAGTCTGCCTAGTCATATCTAAAGGTTGGTTAACTTGCCCCCACTCTGTACCCTGCCCCGGCTGAATCCCACCACTAATTCCTTCCTGGGCCATAACCTCTGCTACCCAACTAGCGCCCTCTCCGTGACTGCGAACCTACGACTTGCACGCATCGGACGCCCGTCGTCCTTCACGCCGCAACACTTTGGATGTCGCACCCCCCGCCGACAAGTGCGTTGCGCCTCAAATCCCCAGGGAGTGCAGAGCGTATTCCTTCGCACGCACTCCCGCCAACTCAACCATTTTCCGCAAAGCTGTCGTCGCTTGCGGATGTGTCCACATGCACCACCTGTCATTGCCAACGCCAAATGCAACCAAGGGGGCCAACGAGGGAAGAAACAGATAACAAGACATCAATTCGATAATGAGATCGAGAGCACCACCACCCTCGCCCACACGCATCGCCTGACCCCCACGTACACGTGTCAGAACCGCCCCTTTCGGCAATTGTTCCCCCTTTGACCCACGAAACCTAACTTCAACTCGATCTGCAGTCGACCACTGCGGCGCAGTCAGCTGAAAATTTCCGCGAAAGAACGCTAGATCAGCCCGCCGTAAACTATAAGTCTCGTGCACACGTGATTGGGTTTCCGCAAACATTTCGGACGCGCGAGTCAAGAAACAGAACGAAGCACACAAGGGAAGCCACAAAACACGACCCCCGGTCAGTCCCGTGAAAATCAGCTTCTCGCCTGCAATCAACATCTTCCACGAAACGGGCCGACGCACGGTAGCTTGGTTGCCGGCGTCGGCGTGCGAACGAGCTGCTCCTTTCAGGGCGTTAATCAGGACGGGATGAGTGGTGTCAAGCTCGAACCCTGGCGAGATACGATGGCAAACCTTGGTTGCTGACAAATGGCTCTCGATAGTAGCCGACCGCACTTTCTTGGTCGCAAATGCGTACGCTACGTACTCGAACAAATGCCATACGTTGGTCATGTCGTCTCTGCAACGCTCGAGGAATTCAACCATGCCACAACGTACCCGAAGGTCTACCCATGCGCCAAAATGCCCCTGACCAGTGCGTTCAGACGAGGGCGCAATGGCGTTTTGCACGAGTTCGAGGCCAACACCGAAGTACTGAGGGATGTTCCCGCGCCCCCCAGGTCCTGCGCCTGCCATGAAATGTCGGGGTGAACGTCACGCAAATTAACGAGGATGGAAATGCGATCCCAGCGAGAGATACCATCAGCGGCTACATTAAAAGTTCCACGCACGTGGTTTCGTCAAAGTGCCTACCAGAGGACAATTCAAGCACAACAAGGAGGCGCATGAGCGCGCCCGATCTCGGCTCCTTTCCCCCTCGACAACGCCGCACCCACTGTATCGCTGCTTCGTTATCGCCGCGCAACAGAACACAGTCCCCCATCGCTGAAGCGCGTTCGGCGCACGGAGACACAAGGACCCATGCAGAGACGACCATGCCAAGAAGTTCGAGAACGTTAATTGATATATCGTTCTCGTCTGCAGCGGACTAACTCGATCCGCAGAATCGAGACCGTTCGCCGGCATCAAGCTCGTATCGCCAATATACACCAGTCTCAAGGCAAACCCCCCGACAGCGGTTTTGCATGCGTCCGAAAACAAAGTACGTCGAGGGTTGTGCTCAAGCAAATTATACATTGGAGCCAACAATGTCCTTCCACGCGCGTCTAATCCTTCTCCGACGAACTACCGCCAAACATCGAGGTCCGCGTGTAACTCGGGTCCCAGGGCGAGACGTCGCCCAGGGTCGGCCATACGACGAGTAAAATCAGCTCCGGCGGCGATACGCGGCATACCGACCGAAACCAACAAGCGGTTCACAAAGAAACCCCCCGGACGCACAGCAAATGAGACATGCATGAGAAAACCAACCAGCTGCGACACCTGCTTCGCGGAAGCAGATGTACGAGATGGGGGCCACTCCGCAAGTACGTTGCGCAGCGTGAGACGCTTATGGGACGGCAACGTCACCGTAAGCGCCTCAGTGTCAATAATCCAACCCAACACCTCGAGCTGTGTGTCCCAGTTAGTTTATAGTTTTGCGGACAAGAGGGGTGGATCGGAGACACCACGTTCGCCCAACAAGCGAAAATGGTCCGACGCCAGCGACTGTACAGCGCGCAAACAACGGCGGCCGTCTGGCCACCATGGAACCTCGAGGAGAATGCCATCGTCCACGTAGTACTTCACAAAAAACATGCTCCCCGTGGTACCCCCTGAACCAGGGACGGACCCGCAGTCACCTGGGATAGCAACTAAACGAACGCCATGCGGAGGGGAGAGTTTGACGTGCGCCAAACGACACGAATCTCACGCGGTAGGGAGTGTTCGACGTGCGCCACGGCGGCGGCCTCTTGTTGGGAAACGTTTGCTCCTTGAAACGTAGAGTGGGTGTGAGCATGTTCTGGCGCAGATGTCATCAACCCCCAAAACTCAGGGCGGTTACGTCAACCGAACTGCAATCGCAAATCCACGACAACATGATTACCGAACACGTATCCGAAAGTCGGCGCGCCTCCCGGGTCAATCGGAACCTGCCGGACAACGTATTTGACGTCCACGCGGCACAAGAGAATTCGAGCGCGGCTACCGTGCTTCTGTCGCAAAACCAGCACCTGTAGAAAAACCTCACGGAGCACGTGACCGAGCTCGCACGGTGGTGCAGAATCAAAGTCAGTGTCACCGTTAACGCTGGTCCGGTCGCCCGCCCCCGCAAACGTAAGATCGTCAATAATCCTAGATTTGGGCTCGAGAGCGACGCTCATCGGTGAAATGCGAAGACCCATAATCTCGGCGGCGAATCGCAAATAAAAAACAAGAGCGCGTCCGTGCATAACGTCCGCGCAAATATTTTGGTGAATATCGGAAGCATGCATCTCGACGTCGGAGTGATTGCCATATGCTAATTCTGTGATCAAATCTCCCCCTTGCACAACACCCACCGGCGCCCCCGGCGCCAACACGCGACGCAATAACGAAATAGGGGGAAAATTCTTGATGTCACCATACCAGTGCTGTATGGTGTCAACGTGAATATGCGGAGAAAACGACGAGAAGCCGATCGTGGACATGAACAGGGCAACACTGCCCTGGCGTTGACGCAGGAGTGATGAGCTTATTGAAACAACACGATCGAGGCTCGCTGAACCCCGCGCGGACACTGCCTGCAACACAACCTCCCGCGCGGCAAACCACTCAGCTACCGCATTGAGTCGAAATCAACCCGAACACACGTCTTCGGCCGCACTTCTCACGCACACCGTATCAACAGGCAAAAACCTCGCACGCCCACCAACCCCCGTACCTTTCTCCCCGAAGGAGACCGAAGCTGGAGCCACCGCAATGCGATCGCGCCCAACGCCGCCATCGCCAAAAAAAGTTCCTAATGCACGCCCACGCAACCCCTCAGCTCCACCGCGGGCGTCCGGCGTCGTAGCCGCTCTTCCAACGGCCACCGCAGCAGCCGCTACATTGGCCAGCGCAGTAGCCGCCCCCCCCGGTGTTGGCCCAACCGATAGGAAGGGTCCGTATCCTCGTCCTGAACCAGCGCCGCCCCCACGCCCGGCCCTGCCGCGACCACCGTCCTGGCTCAGAACCATGGCCCGCGACCCACCAGCCTGCGCCGCGGAACTACCCCGCGACCCCCAGCCGGCGGCGCCGAGCTACCCCTGTCGCGGAGAGCGACAGTAGAGGTGGGGTCGACCGAGGGAGAAGCGTGCACGAACTTGCAGTCGGAGAAATATCACTTGCCCGTCAGAAACAGCCGGCACAGGGCGGAGCTCTTCTTCCTTGCTTTACCCGTCCTGGCCGGGCAGGGGCTGTGGTTCCGCTTAAGTGCGCCCTCCCGGTTGTCTCGCGGGTCGTGCATACCTTCCACAATATCGAGAACGTCGCCCCCGCTCGTGCAGAAGGCGCGCGAACGAGTGAACGCAGGCACAGGCGACGCGTCGAACACGGCGTTGGACGCAGGAGGCACGGTCGCTGGACGACCTTGCTGGGCGAACCTCATGAGGTCGTTAACCCACAGGCGAAGGTCGCCGTTCACCATTTCTCTCATAACTGCCCTCCCCGCGGACCCGGAGAGCAAGATTATGCTGTTGAGTGTCTGGCGGCGCCGGCCGGCCGCAGCGGACGCGAACGATGCGTCGTTGGGTGCAAGCCGGGAAATGAAAACACGGTCGCCGCCGACGGCATCCGGGATTCCAACGGTAAGCACCGACATAAGAGCCAGGCTCAAGAAGCCAAGCCGGTCAGCGACCATGAGCAGATGGTAGACCGCCCCTTTCGCGCGAGGCCCATACGCGGCCACGTGAAAGTCACTGATCGCGCGGAGCTGAGCGACCACTACCGCCGTGACCTTGGCGGCCTCGCCCTCAAACGACTGAAGATCTGCTGCCGACTCGCCGATGTTCGGGGGCAGGCGGCCCTTGAGCACCCAATGCTTTCTCGAAGGCATCTTCTTCCATAGTGCGGTGTCGTCCGTGAGCTGGGCCGTTTGGACGCGACGCTCGCTCGCATCCCCACCTTCCCGCGAGGCCGGCTCGCGGTCGCCGATTTTTTCCTTAAGCTGCTGAACGGACCCCAACGTGAGCGGTCTTCGTCGCACCACCAGCAACCGCGTCTGGAATGCCACCCATAGACTCCAGCACGTTATCCAACACGGATTTCATGTCGAGTACCTCGCTGTCGATGCGGGAAAAATCGGAGGAAACATGGTTTTGCCAATGCAGGATCTCAGCAGGTGTTGCAGCTTCCCCAGCGGCGGCCGGTAGCGGTGGCGAAACAGAGGCCGCAGCAACAGCAGTAGCCGCCGCCGTGGCCTGTCGAGCCTCGGCCTCGGCTGTTGCTTTTCGAGCCTCGGCCTCGGCTCGCACAGCATTCGCATCCTCAGCACGGTGTGCGTCCACCTGTGCTTGCACCGCAGCTACAGGGGCATGCGCATTTTCTTCTGCCCGTGTTTGCGCAGCAGCCAAAGCCGCCTGAACGTCGTGCGCAGCAGCAACCCGAATAACCTCAGCCTCCGGCGACTTGCTCTCCTTGGACATACTGGGAACTCAAAACTAGTCTGTATAACACCTTGCACCTGTAGCTCTGACTCTGCTGCACTGCGCTATCACGTGCAGGTCACAATTACGAACTGGACCAGGTGTATATCACGGGCTACGATTCATACTACCATGTGTTTCTGCATTCATCTGATTGGCCAAACTTCTTACGTACGTACAAAACTCACATTCTTTCATTATTTCGAGAATATTCTGCATTTCATTACCTGTTTTACGCCCTATATCCAAACCAGGAAAATAAATATGTATCGACATCGGAGAGACATCGGGAGATATCGAGGTATTTTTAAGAGATAGATCAGGAGATATTATTGATTTGTTTCCTGTCCGGCTGAGCCTACCAGCAAGCAAACACCGCATGCCCGCATGGTCGACACACGTCACAAGCCACAAAACTGTGCACCCGTCCCAGTTTTCAGCTGCTCTTCTTTTATAGGCGGCAGCTGATTAAATAAAATCGAGAGTTGGGACATATGTTACATTAGTTTCCTTCTTCGTTTAAACGCTTTGTCCGCACTTCTCCGTCTCAGATGAAGATGCAGCAGTGTAGTCGCTGCTGTCGTTTTGGCTGCTGTTTTGGCAGCTGCTGTGCATTATGTTGATGCTATACTGCTGCCGAGGTAACCAGATTTGTTGCGTCGTCCTTACGATTACCACTCCGTAGGAAAGCCTTGTATTTATACATAGATTCCATGATATCATATGGGTCATCTCCAGTACGACTACTACTGCTACTCCTACTACTGCCTCCTACTACTGCCTGCGATAATCGTAGACTCCGGGATTCTATTTATGAGTATGTAACGTGCTGTTCATTCGTA
>MEHQ01003605.1:0-30662 GCA_008828725.1 Saccharina japonica | reverse complement strand
ACACCTTGCTCTTTGAAAACTCCGTCATCATGGGTGCCTTCTGAACCACCCTCGACTGAATACAGAGCAATTGTCATAAAAAAACAATATATATGTATACTTGATATATATAACATAAATGTACCGCATATCTCAAGTCAAGATTCAACATATCATCGTAGATTGGACCGTACGTACTGCACACCCCGATAAAACTGCAACATGATCAGTGCTCCGCGGGTAGAGTGTATACTACTGTAGTAGCGGAGACTCCGTACCGGTGTTATTGCAAAACAAAGGCCGCATCGCGTCTTTGCATGAGATGTCAGTACATGTAGCGTCGGTAAGATAACCGACCGAAACCACTGCTGAATTTGTATGGAACCACTCATTACGATACGTATACTTGAAGCGGAACACTTTACTAGGACACATTGCGCCCGTATCGGTAGCCTTGAACAAAACGACGAGTGCCATTCAAACAGACGGCAAGACTACGGAATCACCGCGCAACGAACTTTGTGCAGCACTTGCTCGAGCATTGGATGAAACCACGTTTACACCTGCCGAATAACATAAAGTACTGACTTTATGCACGAAATATCGTAGCGTTTTTTCCTTGTCACCTCAAGAGCTAGGTAGATGTACCCTAGACGAAGCAACGTTTCCTCTTGAACCAGGAACACGGCCTGTAAACAGAACCCCGTATCGTGCAAACCCACACGTACAGGAGACTATAGACAAGTGCGTGAACCAGATGGAACAAGATGGATTCATTGAACAACGCCCTAGTCCCTGTGGTTCCGCAGTAACTATTGTCGCAAAATCAGACGGCACTCCTCGGTTCTGCGTAAACTACTGGTCGACTATAAATACAAAAATAAAATCTGATGTAAAAGTCCTGGCCTATTCCTGACATAGAAAGCCACCTGGACACGTTCGGAGGAGCACGTTGTATACTATAAACTGTGTGTGACGTATAGAATGCTTACCACCAGATACCAGTAGCAGAGAACGAACAAGATAAAACTGCTTTTGTCACGCAGAACGGGAAGTGGGTCTTGTTTTTATGAACACCTACCCTTCGGTAAAGCTAACGCGCCGTTTCTGTTCTCGCGAATCATGTCACTAGTTGTTGCACATTTTGGTCCAAAGAGTGGGCTCCTGGTTTACATGGACGAGTGTATATGTTGTTCATCCACCGGCACAGGCCACTTACCACTGCTCGAAAGTAGGTTCAAAGCCTTGCAAGCAGCCGGCCTCACCCTCAAACAGTCGAAAGTACAGTTTGGACCTCGAGGAGAAAAATACTTGGGACACATACTAACTGCCGATAGTATTCAGATCGGTGAGGATCGCATAAAAGCTATAATTGACCTACCGACGCCTAAAACCATCAAGGAGTTGCGGTCAGTACTAGGAATGGTTAACTTTGTACGTAAGTTTATACCTAACTTAGCCGGTATCATAGCACCCCTGGTAGCCCTCACGAAAACAAAGAGGCCGCCAAAGAGGTCGCTAAATGTTGGAAACCAGAACACGATCAGGCGTACGCAACAGTGAAACAATTACTCACTCAGGCGCCCGTACTTCAATTTCCCGATTTTTTCTAGAGACTTTGCGATACACGTCGACGCCTCGGAAGCAGGTGCAGGAGCATTCCTCGCCCAGCAGAATGGCGACGACCTCGTAATAATCGCATACTTTAGACAACGCTTTAACGACAGCCAGCGCCACTATTCTGCTACGCTCAAAGAATGTTATGCTGTGGTCTTGGCCATACAGCACTGGAGACCATATTTATGGGGAGGACATTTTGTGTGTGTGACAGATCACGCGGCCCTGCGATACCTGTACTCAATGCAAGATACATCGAACATGTTAACACGCTGGGCAATAGCATTACAGTCTTTCGACTTCACAGTCCAACACAAACCAGGTAAACTACACATCGTACCGGATACGGGTTCACGAATGTTTGCGTTTGAGCACCAGCAAGAAGTAGCTGTGCCGCCCCTCGCGCCCATTTGCCGCAATGTACCAAATGACCCAAAGCTACAAATAGCTCGCGCCCCCCCGACCTATCAGATCTCCGCCGACAAACTGGATAAGCTAGAACCAGTACGCAGAGATAGAGAGCTCTTTAGTGTTAAATCATAATTCGTGAGCCAACAAATGTTTTCATGTCCGTCGATCAAGAAAAACTCCGCTCAGCACAAGCAGTAGAGTACGGACGGTACATCGATTACATACAGCACGCAAAAGCACCGTTACCCAAGAAAGAAACGAAAACAACCATGTCTTACTATTCAGTACAAGACGGACTGTTGTTTAAATCGTGCCTTCCGGGACACCTTCGAAAACGAAGCACCTTCCGCGATCAGCTCGTAGTACCAGAGGCCCTTGTTGGATTAATTCTGCACGCCTACCACGATCACGCGCTATCCGGAGGACACCTCGCACCTCGACCGACTTATGACAAAATCCGCCAGAAATATTGGTGGCCCACCATCAGCCGCGACGTACGAGAGTGGTGCGAAAAATGCCAAGCTTGCCAACGACGAAAAACAGCACACAACAGACCCAAACTCCCGACAGGCCATTTACCTGTCGAGCGGCCATTTCAACGAAATATCGGTTGACTTAGTAGAGTACAAATCGGTATCAACTTTAGCCGCAGGGATCGAATGCAAATACGTTCTCTCGATCATGGACCACCTGACGAGGTTTGTGGTGTTGTGGCCGGTACGTGATAAAGCGGCCGGCACAGTAGCCAATGCCATAATCGAGATAATAATTTGCATCTTCGGTCCACCAGAAACCTTGCATAGCGAGCAAGGTCCCAAACTCGAGAATAAGGTGATATACCAGTTGCAACAAATATTCGGATACAAAAAGACCTGCACAACGCCGTACCGACCGCAGGGTAATTCAGTGTCCGAACGAGTACACTCGACGGTGCACAGCATGCTAGCAATGAACAGCGCCGTCGACCAAAGCAATTGAGCCACTCTCTTACCGTTTGTACAGCTAGCACGAACACTAGTTTTAGTGCAACGATGCACGAGACATCATTCTCCTTAACCCTTTTAGAACTGCAGTCCCGTTTTGGGGACAACACAGTCTAATTCTAGGTGATTTGTCCCCAAAACGGGACTCCAGTCCTATAAGGGTTAAGGTTCGGAAGACAACCCGGAACCTCGGTCGATATCATTCTCGGTATTGCCCATGTAGGAAGAACAGCAAACACCGAAGAATTCGCGCAAAACACGCGGGACAATCGTATGCTAATCGCCTTTGAACTCGCATGCCGAAACCGAGCGTGCAGTCAAACAGGTAGAACATAACTGCAAACCTAAACCGTACTCCATGTTCCAACCTGCACAAGATGTACTCGTGTTCACACCATACCAGGCCTCGGATGGTCCCAACCCAAACATACTGCTACAATAGCGAGGACCGAAGGTCGCATGCTCAAAATTAGCACCAATGGTGTATAGAGTACGATTCTCGAACGACACACGAGACGTGTCCGTTCCCCTCGCTCGCATAACGTACTACCCATCAACGGGAAACATCGGCAACACCTCAAGTCGAGAAACTCGCGGAAATGTTGTAGGGAAACCGATAAATACCCTCTCCCGAATTGGACCATCCAGACAAGACTCAACCTACACGTTGAGCCCGACTTCGTAGACAGGCTACAAAATCATAAATGTGGGCCTGACAGAGCACGCCCCACAAGTGCAAGTACCGCCTGTGACTCTGAGAGTACGCACAACCTATAATTCGGCCTCGAGTACAGCACGTACGCAATACCCCAAAGTCACGAACTCACCGCCGCATAACGAACCCATAGAAGGTTTGCAAATCGCGAAAACCACACCTACCACGCCTCCCTCCCTTCTCTCGGGAAACGGACGCATAGGTTTCCACCAGTCGCGCCCCCCCTCCCTTCTCTCGGGCAATGGAAGCGTAATCTGCGCGAGGATTGAGCACCGACTGATACAGCGCTACAAATATATTATCAAACGCTCCGCGTCGTACTAAACATTAAACGAACAAGATGGTAAACACAGTCGACTCAACAGTCGACAACGGTGATGAGAGTCGCAATATCAGACATGGCAGACATACACGTGTCTTGTCGTAGTCTGGAGTGCACTCTAACCGGCATTCTGGTGAGAATAGCCGGGGTAAGGAGATGTTTTAAAAGTTGTTGTACCCAAGGTTAACGGGACTGTAAGAAGCGTGACACACCGCGCCCATGCTCCACATGCACGTTGCAAGAGGATACAACAACAACTCCACCGTAGAACCACATAAACTGTTCGAAAATTAACACACAGGGAATGGGAGCCACGCTACTCCACCCCACCTAAACGGATTCACACGTTGATGCACTTACAGCGGATCACCTTAGTCGACTTCGCGTGATAGCCAAGGCGTGCACGCCTGAAACGTCACGAACAAAAAGACAAAATGTCAGCTGCCCGTGATTTCTCAGAACAGCAACCACGAGGGGCGCACAGCAGTACGTACGGCCGCACGAAACTAGTGCGTTGAGAACATATTTGGGATTTCAAACAAACTCCAGTATACGCTGTCAACATGCAGGCTCAAACATGCGCGCATCTTCGCTGGTCCGGGTTTCCCCAACACCACGTTCGTTCGTGTTTCTCGACACGACAGTTGTAAGGACACCGTGTTTACTCACCACGTCAGCTATAAGGAGTTGATTCAAGCATGATAACAGCTGTTGTGTCCGGGTCCGATAATCGACACCCTGTTCCCTTAACCAACCATCCTCCAGATGACCACCACAAGACCATCCCTAGCTAAGGTGAACTTGCGGCGAATAAAGAGGGGGGCGATGTGAAGGACAGGGTAGTTACGTATGTAGCGTAGACCTCGGAATCACGCATGTAAACATGGATACCTCAAACGACAGGCCTAAAGAGCCTGCCGAGTCATCAACCCCGGGTCGGAAGCGGTCCCTTCGTTTTGACGTAAGTTGTCGAACTCTCCCCGGGGAAGCGACGGGGTCATCCATTGTGGGGCCCCGCATAAGCAGGGTCCCACAGGACGGAAACCTCGAGGGTGGTGCCCTCGCGCGCTCGCCCCTTGGCGCACTCCGAGACATAGACACTTATCACCTCCTTGCTACATGATACGGAAGAAACCTGCTCGGCACGGTCGGTCGTAACGACCCCTGCAGGCATCAGGGATTGGGAGCTCGTCACGACGACATCGTTGGCCTCGGGGGCAGGCACTAGTTTCACATATATATATATATACGTTTCCATCCCATTTATTATCTTCGCCCTTCCGTGTCTCCCTCCCTAGTCGTAACTCAGATCCGGGGTCACAAAGTAGGCTCCTCTCCCTCCTCCCCCACTACGGTTCTTGCCTTGATTTTTATCGAGCAGAGGGTTCAGCCTTCCCAACGCTCGTCGACTTTCATCGAATTTTGCTAACTCACGCTCTCGCGCTTTCTGCTAGTCAAGATATTGTTTTGCGAGAAATAGTGCCTAAGAGCATGCACTCGGCGGGGCTCGAACTCGCTTTCTTGACGCTTACAGGCTTCGTGGTTACCTGCTCGTAGCCCACCGGGGCGACCGTACGTATAAATACTATTCTGCTAGGGGCGATTATGTCTCCCTGCGTCGTTAGTATTATGTTTCATTTCATAATTCGTTATTTGTCTTTTTGTGCTTATTTTTTTGTTCTGCTCGTATCGTTGTGTTCTCGTTCCCGGTACGTTAGCATCTCACTTGCTTTACCATTTCATTTGCGTTTATTTTGTTTGGTTTTTCTCTGTTTCACGGTATGTGATCACATAATTTGTATCTCTCTAGGATTAGGAATCAGGACAGGCACTGGGTGTACTGATGTGGTTGAGTAGAAAGAACGGGTTTAATGTGAAGACAACACACACACTGCTGTACGTAGTATCTGGTATAATATATACATACATACGTATATACTATTATATTTTTTAAATACTCCGCGTTGCACTCAACATCGGAAAACTTACTCCGCGTTGCACCTCGTGCAGACCAACACCAGAAAAAGTCGTTTAGCCGGCCTCGGGCGAGCGATGATGATGCTGTTCGTCCCGCCACTCCTTTCGGATGCTGACAATATAATGAGACAACTCCACACACAGCGCACCCGAGGAGGTGTGGTTTAGACCATGAAGATCATTGTGTGTGCTGTGGCACTGCTGTACGTGATATGCTACGTCGGTGGTGTGGTACTATGGTACGGTGTGTGGATATATTATGCTCGAACGAGCTGGCTGGAACCTAAAAAAATAACGGAGTGTGTACGTATTTTGTTCCGAAACCAAGGGTGGTAGTCAAGACCAGCAGCAGAAAACTTACTCCACGCTGCACCTCGTACAGACCAACATCAGAAAAAGTCGTTCAGCCGGCCTCGGGCGAGCGATTATACTGCTGTTCGTCCCATCACTCCTACGGGATGCTGACGATCGAATGCGACAACTCCACACACAACGAAGCCAGCCAGAGCTAGATGGACACAGCCCCCCGAGCTCTTTCCTTCGAGACAGTGGTTCTAATTGATCTGTCAGATCCGCCCTGCTTTTTTGGCGTTTCCACCTATGATGGACCGGTACTGTTCCTCTCGGTGCCAGCCCGGCCAGAAATATATGGAGCATTTCGATATTTACAAAACGCACAAATGCACCCATTAATAATAATCGTTACGAGATGACCGACTGTCGAGCGAAGACCCGAGGCTAGCCAAGGGCAGCTCAACCAGGCTGGACATAATCAGCACAACATCACCCAGGGCACGCCAAACCAGCTGAAACTTTGAGGTCGCCCGTAATGTGATGAATGAAGGAGGTCTGTGCGGTCGGGGGCGGGGTCAGACAAGGGATTCGGAGAATGAAACAATCGAGGGGGTGAGCCTCTTGTGTGGGGGAGATCAAGTAAGACAGACAGACAGACAGACAGGCAGACAGGAGTTGAATTCCCAAAATAGAGACTCAGTTTTTCCTAACTGAGAATTTCTGGTGGTGTACTTTCGACCGTTCAGGACTCCCTAACGAAAACGACATTTCTCCAGTTCTAATGTTCACACGTTCACACCTACCCTGTGCCCTGTGAGCACTTTTAGAGAACTTATAGGTCATAGGCAACATGTTTTTGTCTCTGGTGCCGGATCGATCCGGGGTGTTGATACTCAAAAACTACTCCCCATATCATACCTACCTCTGGCACTCAAAACGAATTTGAAAACTGGCAGTTTCTCCTGCTGCTGATACTACTTACGTATTATAGTGTCGTTCTTATCGAGCAGTTTTTTTCCATGATTTCCAATATTGTTTTGCTTAAACAAAATAAGAAAGAGAAAATTTTGGATATATTTGAAGTTCTTCAGAGGGCAAAAAGTTTTGTGAGGCACAGATGCTCCCGAGTACCTTGGAGTAAAGTAAGGAGTATTGGAGATAAAATACTTCAAGTACTTAATTTACTCGGACGCACCCTTCGTATGCGTGGCGCCCGAGAGAATGGAAACGGGGAGGGGGAACGGTTCGTAGGGGAACTGCGACTGGCGAAAACAGGAAGGAGACGGCAGACAGGGTTGGTGGTGCCTGTCGTATACGTATATATGATACCTGGTATGGCATTGCATTGTCTGCTTCGCTTCCTGCATTGCAGCGTAGTATCCCTGTGTCGTAGTTCTGTGACCACAGGACTGGTATCTCTATATTAATAGGAGGAAGAATCAGCACAGACCCTTGGTGGGTGTGCTGGATGTCGACGGGTAGAAAGGACGGTATAACAATGTGAAGAAAACACACACACTGGGTCGAAGGGTACGTCGCGGGGTGCCAGATGTAGTGGGAAAGCAGTGTAGAGAGACGATGATAGAAGGGAATGGAAAAGCGCTGGAGCGTTGTCGAGCTTGGAAGCAAGCTTCTTCGATATGGAAAGACCTCTTATATTATTATTAACCTCCGAAGATGTTGACTAAGTAAGAGACAAACGCCTGGATGACGAGTGGCCGAGAGGGGGGGGGGGAGGATGCGCGAGAGCCTTCCTTCGGCTCTCGGGATCTCTTCTCCGATGGCCCGCAAGTCGGGTTGTTACAAATCCCCGCTAATGATAGAGGTCCGTTACTCTGCTAGGTCTACTTTTCTTAAGTCTACGGTCTATCTGCTTATGGGAATCTCTTCATGTAAGAACATTCCTATATGCTTACGAGAACCTTTAATACTTATCGGGAGTTCCGACATTAAGGAACGTTCTATTAATAGTGGTTTATAAAGTTCTTCTAGGCCTGTCTGGCCTACCAAAGAGAACACGCGAACAATCTTTGCGGTGTCCCAAAACTCAACCATCTATAGCTTTAAGGCACCACATCACACAGAAGTGTCGCAGAGTGTCTGCTTCAATATTTTTATCGGCACATTGTCAGATGGTTAATGGGATAATAATATGAACATTGTTATTGCCCTCGATGAGATGCAATCGAGAGCTGTTCTCAGTTTGGTTGTGTTTTTTTCTTGTGGAGTATCATCTGGTATAGTTAGAGTGGCTACTATATACATACCTGGTATTATATAATAGGGCATTTGACAAAACGGGGGACACCCCCCATATATCGTAACAAAAGGGGGGACACTACCAAGCACCGGCGGCGAGGTTATCGTTAAAGAGGCGGTCGTCAACATCAATTCAACGGCCCAGCGCATTAACGGTATACTCTCATATATTAACCATTACTCTGACCGAACAGCTCAACAGCTCATTCAAATTTTCCCGGTACTATAAGACTCTCCTTTCCCTTACGCCGTGGTACGTACCTGATATACGCGTATACGTATACGGCGGTACCGGCACGACTACATATATACGTACAGCAGCCAGCAGTAAGTACCAGAGGAGTACTACTATCATTTGTTACGTATATATTTACGTATACTCGTATATATATGTTGGTGAGTTTTGAGGACAACAGGGCACAGGGCGCCAACCAATGTATGCTGATCTGCTGGCCACGTTTGCCTAGGTATGGGCCGTTGGTCTTTTCGACGTTAGACGTCGTCTGTTGGGCGTGCCACAACAACCAGAACATGGAGTGGTCACTTACCCTAGGTCTTTTCGACACAGAAAAAAGGGGGATACCTCTCTGCATATTTATAAAAAGAGGGACGTTACGAAAAAAGGGGGACTTTCCCAAACTAAGTAGATGAAAAGGGGGATACCCTCGCGTAGGCATAACAAAAAGGGGGATATGCTCACACCCCCCTTTTGGTCGCTCTCGTTCACCCGTTAAACATTTGAAAAAAATAATACAAACGCTGGGGATAGTAGGGAGGTACCATGTGAGTGTGGCAAATGCATCAGATTTTAATTTCGAGTCGATTTGACAGAGTACATGGGCTTACCCGGCGGCGAAAACCGATGTCCCCCTTTTTGTAACGATACAGGGGGGTGTACCCCTTTTTGTATAATCCCCTATATATCACGTACACCAATCCAGAAGTACTCGTCGTACGAGTGAGTGCGATCTCGTTTTAGTACGTATGTACCTGATTTTGGCTCAAATGGATCGTTTGTTTTGATTTGCATCTGATTGGTCGAAAAGTGGATAACCAGCAAGACATTTCCATTTCAATTCAAAACGTTTATATAAAACAACAAAACATTACGCTCCCCACCCACAATGCTGTAAGGACGTAAGGACCTGTGATTACACTAACACGACCATATATATGGACCAACCCCCCCCTACCCCCCTATCTCCCTCCCCGGCTAATCTGTGATATAAGGGGGGGGAGTTGGTCGAACACAGCTAGTTGTCAGAATTGAACGAAATTACAGTAAAATCAAGTCATTATTTTTTTTGGCTACTTTTTTAAATCCGTGTCCGATTTTTAGGTGATCCGCCGCATTCTTAGCCACTCTTGAGCAGCCCATCATAAAGGCACTGCGTCCCATGCGATATTACTGCAGGTCGTGCATCGTGCATGCTGCGGGCGGTACATAGGCAACCGCTAGTAGTTGTGCTGGCGGCATAGCGAACGAACGCGAGACGAGCCCTGTCCACCCTCTCGGTGTTCTGATGCACAGCACCGCGTGCTTGCCCTTTGTTTCTGTTGCTCTGAACCACGGGAAACATACAAACATACCTCCCCCTCCCCCGTCCCCACCCTCGTCTAACAACACATTTTGTGATATAAAGGTACTCGATTACTTTACCAAAAATCATACTTGTCTCCTCTATTCGGGTTATAGAGTAGCAGTGCGCAGAATGATCATGGGATACCCTTGGTACATTGTCCTGCTGACCCGGGTGGTATCCAGGGGAGTCACTGAACTCTATCGGAATAAACACATAACACGCGCGAACGGCTTATTTTAAAATCGAGTAGTAACTACCACGTTCCTCGTAGTACATCACGAAGCCTACACCAACACCACAAAAAACACATATAACAAAAATTCTACGCAGTTCGCAAAGTTGAGTATCTACTATTCAATCGGTTGAACTCACAGCTGACGTATTTATAATACTATAACTTCATAAATAATACTTCATAAAATACAGCATATCAACGACCAAGCAATAACAAGAATTAAAAACCTTTATATAAAACAACAAAAACATTACGCTCCCCACCCCAAGTTGTAGAGAGAAGTAAGGACCTGTGATTACACTAACACGCACATCGATATTGGAATCCCCCCTCACCCCCCTAACCTCCCCCCATCTCCCGTCCCCTGTTCCCCACGTCCCCACTCCTCGTCTAACAACACATTTTGTGATATAGATGTACTCGATTACTTTACCAAATATCATACTTGTCTCCTCTATTCGGGTTATATAGTATCAGTGCGCAGAATGATCATGGGATACGTACCCTTGTTACATTGTCCTGCTGACCCGGTAGTATC
This sequence comes from Saccharina japonica, assembly GCA_008828725.1. NCBI lineage: Eukaryota > Phaeophyceae > Laminariales > Laminariaceae > Saccharina > Saccharina japonica. The sequence goes on along the minus strand of MEHQ01003605.1, from coordinate 19,749 downwards.
CAGGGGAGTCACTGAACTCATATCCTTACGAGGAATAAACACATAAGCACGCGCGAACGGCTTATTATAAAATCGAGTAGTAACACCAGGCTCCTAGAAACATCACACGAARCCTACACCAATACCACAAATCCACAAACACATAGAAGAAAAGATTCTACGCAGCTCGCCAAAGTTGAGTATCTACTTATTTCAATCAGGTTGTAASTCTCACAGCGACGTTATTTATAATAATTATTATTTAATACCTCTTTATTATAATTCAATATGATCCCTTCCTATGTGCTGACCTGGGCCAACCACACATATATGTAGGCAACTCAATCACAGGGACGGACGGTGGGGGGCCGCTACGGTCAGTAAACTCCAATCTACAATCAATTTCCTTCCTTCGAAAAATCTGCAAACAATGCTCACACACATTTTCCGCATGACGACTATTAATAGATGTCACTACCAAAATCACCCCGGGTACTAAAAAATACAAACAACCTCTATACAGTAGTAGTAATACATATCGATTGAGCGGTAGAACTCACATCTATCATGTACTTTTACACTTTTACACACATGCATACCCAAAGGCCATCAATACAGACATACTGCTGTACTGGTCCACTCGTAAGAAAGGAACCCAACGGAAAATTAAGAAAGTTATAAACTTAGTCAATGCATAAACTTTAAGAAAATGATCCATTCCTATGGATGACCTGGGGCCTAAACCACCATTCAGGGTACATTTCTAGGAACACGTTCTCTCAGGGACCAAAATAAGTCAGCGCAACATGAGAAAATACGCCTTCGATCACACCCGGAATAAGAAAGTCAGCCTGAGCCTGATTTCAAGTCTCGTATGAGAGGGCCGGCACCGTACATTAGTCAAGCCTATAGCCATTATGTACACACATACACATACAACCAGAGTTTATGCGGAATCAAACATTTACAACGACCGTACGGAAACAATTCAATCCTCAAAAAATATGAAAAATAAGTTGCATTCAACAACAGTCAGTCGCAATGCAAGAACATCGCCTACCCCTTGCTCCATAAAATGCATTGCATTTCATACCAACCAACCGACTGCTCTCTTTTTGTCCCCCCAAAATAACCCCCCCCCCCCCCCGGCCTTCCCATTTTTACGAGAAAATATTATACGAGTATTATAGTCGTATAGAAACTCATCACACATTTCAATTATTATGCAACACAACATTGCATAAGATAGCCAACAAAACGTGACATATCATCATGTTATCTCTAACTCATACCACCATCCACTTCATAAAAATACGCAAAACTTAATATTCATAAATACACCTTAATTCGGGGACGCCATGGTTCCAAGGAACCTCAGGTTTGATTTGGGTGCCACCTCGAGCCATATCAAATATAACCTGGGCATCACAACAGCAGCTGAAACTAAAAACAACAGCCCATTCCCCGAAGAAGCAAATAACCCCCCCCCCCCCCCCTTCTGCTATGGTACTGCTGGTATGATGTGGAAACGTTTTGTAAATACCTGGTATCAGGTATAAAAATCGTATTGGTAGTACTCGGAATGCGGTATCTTAGGTGGGAACCAGGGGTTCCCAGATGGCCTTTGGCCATCTCGCCTGCATTTTCAGTCGTTCATCACGGAAAAGGAATAAAGCTGCTCTTATTCAGTCTCTAAGCAAACAACACACGTGAGTACTAACGAGTACCCGTTCCATAGGCTGACCTGGCTAGGGATACCCTGTCCCCTTATACCTCGCTTCCTCACATTTGCCGTTGCATTCGGCAGGACTAGCCTAAAAAAACGAAGAAAACTTTTTGCTCGTGCTCGATTTCTGTTTTTTAGCCGTTAGTTGTTCGTGCTTTCTGAGCGAGAGAGCAGCGTTGCTCCGCTCGCCACTCACCCCTGATGTCGTCTCAAAAACGAGGAGGAACTGCTCCCCTTCGCGGCAGCCCAGACCAGGACCCTGAACCTCAGGGCCCCTTGCTGTGCCACTGTCTACGAAGCGCCGATGAAGGTCAAGCGCCTATTAATAGTACATCAGATCAACCTGTGAACTGGAGATTGGACGACGGAGCTGCTGCGATTTCGCCTGGACAACATGCATCTAAGCCGCGAGCTCCTTGCCCACCGGGATTGCAAGTCGATCCCTTCACGCCTACGGATCCGTCCACAAGACAAGCCGCTGAGCTGCGATCTCCTTGCCCTCCAGGAAAGCAAGTCGAACCCCTCACGTCCCCTGCCATGGCCCCTTCTTGTTCAGCTGAGGTTGTTCTACCTCTCGAGACCTCCAGAGCCTCGCAGCCTCTAGATGACGCTCGGCCTACTCCGAGGAGGGAGCCTTCTCTCAGCCAACCGGCCGGTTTGGACCATCTGCCCCGACACGTTCTGCGCCAGCCCGCCTCCGCCTCTGACTCTACGATACCTGCCGAGCAGTATTCGAGCAGCCTGCGCCACCTGCTTCCAGTTCTGCCTGGCCCGGGGAAAGACACGGGGCTGGCTGCTGCGGGCATCCCTGGTGCTCGTACGAGCCTCGAAAGCAAAAACGCGGTTCAGGTTTTTTTCCCCGCGCCAAGCCTCAAAGATGGTACACTGGATTTCAGTATGGACGCTGCATCTCTCGCCGTTGCCGCTGATGAGATTTTTAGCACAGCCACAGCCGTTCGTGAGCGAGTTCCTTTTAATAGCGATTTTAGTAACGAACGCGTACAAGGCCTAGCGGCTGTTGCTGTTTGTGCAGGTACGGAGGCTGGAAACATAACTCCCCCTCCTTTGACCCCAGCTCATACCGCCAGTGCCCGCAGTGCCCGCCGTACGGCACGGGAAGCGTCGAACGCAGCTGTACAAGCTCGTACTGCTCAACTAACTGCGCCGAACTCTGCTGTACACCTTTCTGCCACACTCCCTGCTGCTGCCTCTGCTGCACCGACCCCTGCTGCACACACATCCGACGAACGTTATGCTGCAAAAGTTTTTACTGCGTCGAACGCTGCTGTACAAGCTCGTACTGCTCAACTTACTGCGTCGAACTCTGCTGTACACCTTTCTGCCACACTCCCTGCTGCTGCCTCTGCTGCACCGACCTCTGCTGCACACACATCCGACGAACGTTGTGCTGCAAAACTTTCTACTGCGCCGAACTCAGCTGTACAGCTTCCTGCCACACTCCCTGCTGCAGCCTCTGCTGCACTGGCCACTGCTGCACACATATCCGACGAACGCTATGCTGCAAAAACTTTTCCTGCACCCTCTGCTGTAAAAGGTGGTACTACAGGCTCCGCTGCCACCCCTCCAGCTACCATACCCGGTATATTCGAGACTAACCCGGTGCATTTGCCCCCGACCCATGCGCCCTTCGCCGCCCCTCGTCGCACTGTCATGGCCAGCCCACCAGGGTCTACAGCAGGAGCAAGGGACTGCAGTTCTTCACGCCGGTCCCGGCACTCCGGCCCTGCCTCGCAGACCGGTTCTCCTGCACGATCTTTAGACCTCCCTTCGACTCCGGTGGCAGAGAGCGGGCTCGAAGCACTCGACACCGAGGACGAGGAAGTCGAGGCCAGGAAACCCCGCAGACACCGGAACGAACGTTCCCCGTCGTCGCTGCCCCGCGAGGAACGGGAAGCTTGGGAAGCTCGGGCGCTACCTCACGGGGAGAGAGAGCCTCGTTCGCCCCAGTCTCTCCCCCTCGACGAGGCGAGGGAGCAGGCAGCGCAGTGGCAAGCCCACGTACGGGCCCAGGCGACGCGGACCCCTCCTAGCGGAATCCCAGCAATTTCCGCTGCCCCTCAGCTCCAAGAGATGTGGGCCGGCCTCCCGGACGAGACCAGAGCTATGATGACAGCTAACTGGGGGGCGCTCACGGAGGGGCTATCTGTGTCCGCCCATGCTCGTCGGGAAGCGGACATCGCCGCGGCGATGGAGACCCTGGTAACGGCCGAAGCCACTGACCTCGCTACGGGTGAAGCGCTAGCCGAGGCCACCCGTGCCAGCCAGGAGGCCACCCTCGCCAGCCAGGCTTCGAAGCGGGCCATCCAGGCCGCCCGAAATGCTTTGGAGGCGATCCAAGCTCAAATCCTGCCAGGCCACCTAGCCCAAGGGGAGAACGTCACCACCACAGCTCCGGCTACGAGCCGGCCCGCCGTCCCGGTCTCTACAGCTCTGGCTACGAACCGGCCCGCCGGCCCGGTCTCTACAGCTCCGACCACGAGCCTGCCCGCCGTCAGGGTCACTACAGCTCCGCCCGCCGTCCCGATCACTACGGCTTTGAGCTGGCCCACCGCTCCAGCCGCTACAGAGCCAGCGTCCGGCCCCCCTGCCGCCTCGCTCATTACTGCTCGCTCAATGACGACCTCGGGCATCACGACACCCTCCCCCGACGAGGTCCAAGCCCATCAACCCTTCCGGAGGACTGGGGACACGGACTTCCTCGCTGGCAGCATTGCGGGGATGGCCGAAAATACTAATAATTACTTGCCAGAGGAGTGCAGGTGGGCTGTGGTCAACAGCGCCCGCGTCCTCATCAAAGAACGCCCAGACGCCATGACCACGGTGGAGATGGTGTGGACCTACATGACCACCAATTCATGGGCTGAGCAGCAAGTGGCGGCGCAAGTGATGACACTGGTAACCAGCCTGCGCCAGGCGCACGACACCAACAGGCTCCAGGGGCTGGGCAGAGTCCATTGGCTCGACTCGGCAGACTTTGCTCGTCACATAACAAAAAAACAACAACGGGCCGCCAAAACCACTTCGGATCGTGGCCAAGAACCCCGACGCCATGGAGCCAATGGCTCGGGTTCTGGCAGCTCCCGCCGCGACGCACCACGCGGAAAGGCGAGAAGCGGAAAGGTCGTCACTCTTCGAGTGACGAGAAGCGGCCAAGTCACCGATCGCGGGGAGCCCACGGAGCAAGCAGCTCCAGCAGCTCTGCTACTTCCACGGACAACAGGAGGCGATCCACCGTCCCAGAGGTCACCGTTGCCAGAGGAAAGAGGCAAGTGATCCCTTCATTGGTAGATGTTTCCGCCTCGGCCGAACTCCTTGGGCGCCTGTCCGCCTCCGACACCCGCGCCATGCCGGTGTCGTCGAACATAGCCCACGCTCAATCAGCTGCGATTGAAGCCGCCGCCGCAGCCGCCGCAGCCAAGCATACTGCAGACGTCAAGCGCGCGTACAGGCACCTGGGTCTCAAGGACATAGCTCGCATATCAATCCTTCCTTTCCCCTCCTCGATCAACCCGCCGGAAGCCGCACAGCAGCTCACTCGTTCGGCTAAGCTCTCCACGTCTGATATTCTCGTAAAGTGCGACGAAACCAACCACGAAGGCATCAAAGCGGCCGTGTGGGTCCCCGGCTGGGAGTACCCCCTCCAAAATAGTTTTGAACGGGCGATGACGCCTGACAAACCCACGACCGCCCCCTCACTGCTGTAATGAATGATTGTTTTCGCCAGGTATCGGGAGCCCTCGCCAGCGGAGCCACGGGGCCGGCGGCGTCCGCGCTCCTCCTGAGGTTGCTCAAAACCCACTTCGACAACACCGACACGGGGGCGTGCTACGCCAAGTTGCATAGCTTTGGCGTGCCTAACGGAACCCCCTTCTGTGATTTTAGCCGAGCGTTCCGAGTGGTAGTTTCAGCAGCGACAGGCTCTGAACGGGTGCTGGCACCGGGGGTTGGGACGGTTCTGGAGGTGGTCCGAATGGCGGGTAATAAGCAGTACCCCAGCTTGATGCCTACGCTGTACCCCGGCGCATTGGCCACGTCGACAAAGCCATTCGACTCTTTGGACGCTATGTGGTTACCTTTTCAGACTCTTGGAAATAATAAGACACCTGCCATCAACGGCGAAAACATATTTTCTCTTCCTACTTCCTCGGCGGGTGCGCGAACATCCGCCCTGTCGGGGGCCCGGCCCGCCAATAATGAGCGCGGCCAGGGCCGAACGCCTTCCCCCTCGCCTTCGTGGCAGACTGGGTCGGGCAATAGTCCGATCATCATGAATGTCAACCAAGCCATCTCCGACTGCACAGACCCGTGGCTTGACAATTCCTACAACTCGTGGCCCCTGGACGAACTCCACTATGCCGAAGTTCACGCGGTTTGCATGTCCATTAACACCGAGGACCCTGGCGTGTGGGGCGGTCTGCTTTCGTCGTCCGAACGTGCAACTCAAGTGGGCGCAAACAAAGGCCGCTGCCTCAACTGTCATGAGTACGCACACTCGTTCAAACACTGTGCATCTAACTTCCAAAACAAGAGCGGCCTTTTGAACAACGATCTCGGCCAACTCGGTGACGGTGGTGCCGCGTACCGGCGTTGGCAAGCTCGCATGGTGCGTTACCGACGCAAGGAAAAGCCTTCTCGCTCGAACAGCCACACCAAGAAAAGTAGACGTCGCTCCGGAAACTCGCGAGGGCACCACCACGGCCAGCAGAACAAACACAGCGACGGCCACAACACACACGCAGGCTACAGTCAGACCGGCTCTGACAAACACGGCGGTGTCCCGCTCTCGCCCGCCTCTTCTGCCTCTGCTCACGCCGCCGGTACCCGCTACGGTGCCTCTCATAATTCGGATGGAAACCCGAACGGACGCCAGCCAGGTACCTTCCACGCTGGCAACTACAGGTCGAGGGTGGTACGGCCCCTCCCACGTGCCCACCGCCAGCATTACCGGGAGAAATATTGTTAATTTCACAAGATGCTCGTGTCCCGCCTGGGGGCTCTGCCCCCCGCTCGTCGCCCCGTATACTCGGGCGGCACAACGACACATCCACACCTACACCTGCTGCGAGTCCACCAAACCCCCTGCCACCTGTTACATTTTTTTAAGGTCGCAAACCCGTGACGGGAGCCTGCGCCTTGAGCGCCGCTCCCCTCCGCCGGGGCACAGGAGCCCGCGCAGTAAGTGCCCCTTCGCCGTTGACGGGAACCCGCGGCTCGAGCGCCGTCCCCCTCGACCACGGCACTAATCAGGCGACGGGAGCTGGCGCCTCGAGCGCCGCCCCCCTCAGCCTTGGCACGAGAGCCAGCGCGAACCGCGCCGCTCCCCCGAGTCACACGCCGCACAGCACCAAGGGTGCTGCGCCTGCGAGTCGCTCATCTTTGCGAGGGTGTCCCCCTCCTTCAACCTCCCGGCCATGCGGTGGCGGTCGGTTTGAGGTGCGGGAAGGCCAACACCGAAACCCCGAGATCTCGGTCGAAGCTCGACTCGGCGTTTCCTTGCAATAACGAAGGCCACTCCCTTTTTTCCGTCAAGGAGGAACCGATAAGATTTTCTACCTCATCGCCCTTCCCCAGCAGATCTACAGGGGCCAAGCCCTCTCGGGGGGGCACTTTGCCACCCACCCGAGATCCGTCTTTAAAGTCGTCTTCTGGGTCTGCAGGCCCCCATTCGACTTCGCGCACGCTACCCTGCGTGCGCCATGCTCCTTCGGTTGCAGTGGAGCAGGAGAAACCTGACACTGCCCGACGAGCCCGTGGTGACTCCACGGCCTCTGGTCCGGCCAACCTGATGGAATTCCCGTTAAATTCGGAAGAATCGCAACTCTCGTCAACCAGACCGGGCTCAGAGCCCCCTGCCCCCCTTGGTTCCAGACAGAGACCATCGGGCGCAGTAAGAGAACCTTCTGGCCATTTTTCGCCCTCGAGCGATGGTATCACCGAGCCAGTATACGTGGGATCGGACTCGTCTCGTGCACCAGGGGCCCAGTGTTCTCAGGGAAGTACACGGCCGCCCCCCCTTACCGCTACAGCGGCCACCGGCGGCTCGGCACCGTCGGTCTTTGACCCTACCCTCGAGTACTCAACGGAGCAGGCGGTGCTGTTCTGGCAACCCCCCTCCCATTGTTCACAGTGGTCCCCCTCGTCCTTTGTCGTTGGCAACGCCTCATATTCCTACGCGGAGCAATATAGGATGGATGAAAAGGCTCCCCTTTTTTCACGACCACGACGCAGCGACTCGGATTATGTCCTCGCCGGACCCGCGCGAGCATAAACGCATCGGTCGAACCGTGCGTAACTTCGACGGCGCCACCTGGGATTGCGTTCGGGAAGACGCCGTCCTGGCAGGCACGTTGGCCAAGTTCACACAAAACTCGGGAATGAAACAGCACCTTATCAGCACTGGCTCCAAGCTTTCGGCGGAAGCCAGCCCTTTTGACACCGTTTGGGGCATCGGTCTCCGGGCGGACGACCCCGAGGCCCAAGATCCCCGCCGGTGGCAAGAGAAGAATTTGCTCGGGAAAGCTCTTTTCACCGTCCGCGATACATTCGCGCAAGCGAGGCCGGGTTGGCACACCCCGCCTCCTCTCATCAATTTTGCACTCCCTCCTCGCCCGACGGAATTCATGAGATCTTTCCAGCGCCGCCTCGCCCGTTGGCGATGGCCCGCGTTTGCCCAGGTCCCCCTCCGGAATTTTCGACCTACTTTTTTGACGCGTCAGCCGACCGCAGCTCCAGGGTCTTGGCAGTCCCACCTGGAGTTGACCCCTCCCTCTCGCTGGCAGAACAAGGGCCGTGCCTCGTCGGGGGCCCCATTACCCTCGATGACGCATCTTTTACCACCAAAATTGCGATCCACAGTGGAGCAGGCGCTCTCGCGCCTTTTGGTTGCGTCGCTCTTCTTGACACCGGCTCCCCTCAAACCTTCATCAGGCCCGACGTACTGGGCCGCATCCTCTCCGTTGGGGCGGCGTCGCCCGCGTGCGAGCAAACAGGCGTCTCGCGATCTTGGGGAGGGTTTGGCGAATCGGCCCCCCTCCAAACTTCGACAAGCATACGCCTGAGCGTCCAGTTTTTCCGAACAGATGAGCCTACGTGCTCTCTCGCAGTTTGGGCCTGTGTGGTTCCCCCTTCGGTGATGCGGCACGTGGTGCTGCTAGGCCGCGACAGCTGGATGCGTTTCAATCGCCGCTCCTACCGCTCCTTGTCGCCCCGCGAGTCGGATATCCGAGTCTTCGGTGAGCTGGAGCTCGTTCACCACGCTTCGTCAGGCGTGCCGGCTTACGCCATGGACCCCGTCGCTTCAGGTGGAGGCTTCCACCTCCGCTACGACGGCGCAACGGGCGCCACCCTGTCCGATGAGCCACAGCTACTCGCAGTCAACTTGGTACGCAGCAATGGATCCCCGGCGCTCACTGGGCACTACCTGGTCGATATGTTACCCCAGCCCGATTTCCCTCCAATGGAGGAGGACTTTGTCACCTCCGGACGACAAGTTCTCCCCCTCGTTGGGGTTGCAAATCTTAAGCCTGGCGACTTCCTCGGAGTCGCCCATGCTCCATTCATGAGTGTCCCATTGAGCGCTCTGCAGCACCCCCCAGAGTTACCTGAGGTGTCTCCGGTCTCAGCTGTAACGGCGCCACCCTCCGCGCCAGTAACACCCCCGGCCTTGCCGTCGCCGGCCGTGCTTGAACGCTTGACACCGGAACAACGCTCTTCGTTCCTACGCGTCTGGGCGCGCCTCCCTCAGCATCTGCGAGCAGTGGCGTTTGATTTCCACGGCCCAGACTGGACCCCGGCAGCCATCGAGCAGCTGGGGGACGTCCTGTGCGAATTTCCTGACGTTTTCTCCAAGTCCAAGACGGATTTTGGTTCCTGCTCCCTGATGCCTTTCGTGATTACGGTCCCGGAAGGTAGCGCGCCGGTCACGTCCAGACCACACCGCATAAATCCCATCATGGCCAAGGAAGTGGAAGCCACTCTAAATCAGTACCTTGCGGCAGGGCTGATTCAGCACTCGACTTCTCCGTATTCGAGCCCGCTGGTGGTCATCCCGAAGAAGACTGGAGGCGTTCGGATCACTGTCAACTACAAAAAGCTCAACCAGATCAGCACCCTCAGCCAGCTGCCCATCCCCCGTGTGGACCAAGTCCTCGACTCTTTGGGGAAAGGCCGGGTGTTTTCCCTATTTGATTTGGTTTCTTCGTTCCACCAGATCACCGCGCACAAGGACACCGTTCCTCTTACAGCTTTTTGCACTCCCACGGGCCTCTACGAGTGGCTCGTCATGCCCCAAGGCAGCAGTGCCTCGCCGGGCTGGTTCGTCAAAGTGATCAACGAAGTTATCAAGGGATTGGGGCAAGTGGCGGCCTACCTCGACGACGTGATTGTCTTCGACTCCGACCCCGTGTCCCACGTCAAGACGATACGGGCCCTCTTCGAGCGGCTGCGCAAGCATAACCTCAAGTTCTCCCCCTCCAAGGCACGCCTGGGTGCTACGGATGCTGATTTTCTGGGCCACTCCATCTCGCCCGCGGGCGTGCGTCCAAACGCAGACAAAGTGTCAGCCTTGACGAAAATGCCCATGCCCCGGAACATCAAGCAAGTCCGCACCCTGATGGGCGGAATAGGGTACTATCGCAAATTCCTGCCTGACCTGTCCAAGCGAACCCGACCGATCACCACCCTCCTTCGGAAGGGGGTCAAGTTCGTCTTCACGCCACCGATGGAGGTCATCGTACGCGAGATTCTCGCTGAACTCGCCACCCCCCCCATTTTTGTCTTCCCCGACTGGTAGGCGGTAGCCGACGGCTCCCGCCCCTTCCACATATACTGTGATGCCAGCATCGACGGTTTTGCTGCCGCCCTCGAACAAGAACAGCCTGACGGCTCTGTGCGTCCGATCGCCTACATCAGCCGGAGCACCCTCGACTCCGAGAGGCACTGGACATCTCTGGACTTGGAGGTGGACAGCATCGTCTGGGCCATCAAGCGACTTAGAGGCTACCTGTGGGGTATGAAGTTCCTCATTTTTTCGGACCACAAGGCTCTCGAGAGCATCGGCAAGGTAGGAGCCGATAACCCTCGCGTACAGTGATGGCTTGAGTTCCTCACCGCATTCGACTTCATACTCAAGTACCGCAAAGGCAGCGCCAATGGAAATGCTGACTTTCTGTCCCGCTTGCCGGAACCAGCCACGGAACACGACCGGAGTGGGTCTTGCAGCCTCACCCCTGCCGAGGACGATGACATCTTCCTCATCCGAGCCTGCGGGCTCGTCACCCGCTCTTCACCAACCCCTGGCGTCGGCTTGGGTGGGCTGGTGCCCGAGCCCCATAGTGGGGTTTTGGGTGGGCTACCCTTCACCTCCTGCGATTTTCGCGATTTTCGCACACACGGGCCACGTATGAGGATTGACGACCTCTCTGCTCCTTCGGGGAGATTCGTCGCTCGTGTATCTGCTTCCGTCGCCACCGTCGATAGCCGTCCGGCCCGTGGGGAATTTTCACCTGCCGCCAACACCGCTTTCGCTTCGGTTTTTGCCATTCCCTTAGAGGGCGGCACGGGCTCTGCAGAAGCCCTCGCTGAGGTGACAACGTTCGCCCAGCATGCTCCTCTCCCGACGAGCACTCCACAGGGAGCTGATTCCGCCGTGATCACAGATCCGGCCGCGTCCGCCCCACCGCCGTCCGACAAACCGGCGCCTCCGACGGTTTTGCCGCCCTCGGGCCGCATTTCCACCAGGACGCGTCGAAGAACAGCCGCTGCCACGGGCGCCGCACCGCTTGCTGTTGATTATGGTTTTGGGCCCGGCGGGGCCCCTCAACCAGTTGCCCGGCGGGCTACCCCCCCGCCGCGAGCCCCTCGGCCACGACCGCCTCCGGCCGTCATCATGGCCCCCGCTCCGGCCGCCTCGCCTGTCCCGACGGTACCCATTCCGTCCGACCGCGACTGCGCCGAGCCTGAAGGGACTCCTCTTTTAAGACTTCCGACGCCCGCTGGTATACCGTCCGTCGCAGAGACGGACTTGGATGCCCTCAGTGCAGCGGCCGAACTACAGTTCGGTGATTCCGCAGCGCGCTATTCGCAAGCTGACTGGGCCCGGGAGCAACAGGCCGAGCCCGCGTGCCACGCCGCCATACGCTACATCATTCTCGGCCGGCCGGCCGCCTTGCCAGCCGACTTTTTGTCCTGCTTTCCCTCACACCAACGCCCTTCCTTCTCGGAGGTGCAAGAGCTGGCTGGAAAAGGACAACTTCACACAACCGACGACGGGCTTGTCCTTCTTGTTCGACGGCCGACTCCACCCTTAGCGCCTGACGCCACGCGCTCGGTGGGCCGAGCAGCCTGCTTGTTGAACGACGAGCCCCTGCGCATTTACGTACCACTGCTCATGCGCCCCTGGGTCATGCAGGCCTGTCATTCCACAGCTTCCTGCCACTTGGGGACCGCGCGCACCCTGCGAATGCTCGAACGTTTCTACTGGTGGATCGGTATGAACATCTGCACCAGGTGGTGGCTACGCCACTGCTTGAAGTGCCAAGCACGCAAAACCTCGCGGCTGACGGTCCGATGGCCCGTCATATCGATGCCCCTGCCTGAAGGGCCCGGCATCGCTGTCAGCGTCGACTACTTCGGCCCCCTTCCGACCACGCCCCGAGGCAACACTTACATCTTGCTCTTCACTGACCGCTTCAGTCGCCGCGCCGACATGTTCGCCGTCACCGCCGCCGAATTCACCGCTGAGGGCACGGCCAACATCCTCATCAACAAGTATATCCCCCTCTGGGGATGCCCCCGCAGCATACTCTCGGACAACGGCCTCCAGTTCTGCTCGAAGCTTTCGCACGTCGTCTATCAGCTTCTCGGAGTTCGAAAAATCGCCACGAGCTCCTACCACCCTAACGGCAATGGTGGGGTGGAACGTGTGAACCACACGATGGCGCAGATGTTGGCGATGGTCGTCAACGAGCTCCAGAACAACTGGGATGAACAGCTCCCCCACGTCGAATTTGCGTACAACAATTCGGTCAGCGCCGCCACGGGTTTGGCTCCCAACGAGGTCCACATGGGTCGGCTCCCTCGACTTCCTCTCACGATTTTTGAGCGCGCAGGCGTCGCCGGCCACCAGAGTTTGGCCCGCGACCACCTCGCGTACTGTGACTTGGCGACGGACCGCCAGCAACGCGCGTACGACATCGTTCGCGAACACCACGCCCTCACGGTTGCTCGCGTGAACCGGCGCAACTCCGCCCTCTCCGACGCCTTGCGTCCGGTCCCCAAATTCGTCACTGGCGGCTGGGCGTGGGTGTACAATACGGCAGCCACCATTCGTCAGGGGGCCAAGACAGACACAGACGCCAAGGTCCTCAAGGCCAAGCTGTCGCTGAACTGGACGGGGCCCTACAAAGTCCTTGCAGTCGGACCTTGCTCCTCCGCGGACACCCCAGACAAATCCCCTCTCGGGGCTAAGCTCCTATATCTGGACCTGCCCTCCGACATGCCCGGCGCTGATGCTCGCAAGCGCGTGTCTGTACAGCGCTGCAAGCCCTGTGCAAACCCCCACGACCACGGAGACATGCCGAAGTATTTGCCTGCGGGGTTGACGCAATACGTCCTCAACAACTTCTCCAAGAAATCCCCCCCTTACCACGTCACCGAGGACGACGTTTCCACTCCTCTCCAACGTCTCGAAGTGGAGAAAATTACGGGACACCAGTCGGTTCGGGGCAGGGGTGGTGTCATCGCGGTGATGTACGAGACGCACTGGACGGGACTGTCTCGCCCGTCTTGGGAACGGGAAATGGATCTCCGACTCTCTCGCCGGGAAATTTTGCGATACTGGGCCGGCACCCCAAACCAGCACCGCCAAACCAACCGCCTGTACCGTCGAATGAGGATTGGCGCTGCCCAACGGGAGCTTTCTCGGAGTAACGGCGAACGGTTCCTGGCCCCCGGCTATGGTTGTGTACCGCACGCCGAATGGCTTCGCCGGTACAGTGTCACCGTACTTCCCAACGGGGCCCACTTCTGGTACAAGGGCGACGACGGTCTGTGGTGGCTCGGGAAAATCAGCGCGACTACACCAACGGACGGAGTTTACTTCGTTCGATTTTTGGATGACCCAGGACCGATCAAGCTTCCTCTTTCTCCGGCGCGCTACACGACTTCAACAGGAGCTGTACGGGGTTCTTGGTGTCTACAAGTACATTTAGCTAGCGCGTTTACGCGGGGGGTTCAGCGTAACGTAGATGAATCACGAGGCGCAGCAGTGGACAGCTGAATTTTTCGCGTCGCCGCTGCGCTCGATTATTTTCTCATGTTGTTTCAGGGGATTGGGGCGGAACCTCTTTGTAGTTTGTATTTGCGACGTTTTCCGAGTTTTCGGTTCGGACTGTTTTTCTTCTCAGTATCGCCTACCACTTTCTGATATTTTTTCTGGGGCGGTTTTGGGGGTAGTTTTAGCGTAATTCGTCCTGCCGACCCCCCCCCCGCTCAATGCGGGGGCAGGTCTGGATAATCGAGCCACTAACTTGGGGCTTAGGACACGCTTTCTGAATGTTTTGGGCCGGGTTTCGGGGAAGTGTTTAAGTGTCTAGTTTTCCAGTCTTCTCAGTTCTACCGAGCCCCCGCTCTCGAGCCGGGGGGGCAGTTAATGTACAATGACTGCAGGATTTTCGGTTCCAACGTTTCTTCTTTGCGACCTTCCTTGCTCGGCTTCGTAGCCTTGCCGTTCAGAGGTGTGGGAGTGGGTTTTGAGGAGCCGCATCTTCGACTCATGTTTTAGTTCGTGGAATCGGGGTTTCCACGAATTTCTCATATTTCTGCATATACGGCTCATCAGAGTGGGCTAGTGTTATGGTACTGCTGGTATGATGTGGAAACGTTTGGTAAATACCTGGTATAAGGTATAAGAATCGTATTGGTAGTACTTGGAAGGAGGTATCTTAGATGGGAACCAGGGGTTCCCAGATGGCCTATGGCCATCTCGCCTGCCTTTTCAGTCGTTCATCACGGAAAAGGAATAAAGCTGCTGTTCTTCTATCTCTAAGCAAACAACACACGTGAGTACCAACGAGTACCCGTTCCATAGGCTGACCTGGCTAGGGATACCCTGTCCCCTTATACCTAGCTTCCTCACACTTTCCCCCCCAGCCTCCCCTACATACACACACTTGGCTCACATATTTGCCTTCTGCATTCGACCTATGACACCTCTACCCCCCCAAACCAATCAATCTTATACGAGAGAATCTTATACGAGTAGCATAGTGGTATATAAACCCATCGCACATATTAAATTCTACAACACAACAACTAGAGCCTGATATACCCTAATAATCAGGGGGGTATATGATATCTATATACACCCCCTAAACAAACATGACTAAATACTATCAATTGATATATTTTTGTCATGTGCATATACCTCGGCGTTTTTTATATACCCATATGAAATGTGATATATGCAAGGTATATGATATGTAATGTGATAAATAATACATATATCATGTGATATACCATATGTATAGTGTGATATACCCTGTATATCATGTGCAACTCGTATATATTATAACTGATATAATGTGATATATCACTCGCTATCTGCCCTATATATATATCGATTTCGTGTGCTATTGCCAACCACATACATACACATATACCACCCGAAAGATACAGATAGATCTCGGCAAGACAGCAAATTGTGATGTACATCCGTAGCATATATCGGGGTGGCTTATATTACGTGTTTTCACCTGATATCGACGATATATCAACTTATGCAATATCATATAGGCCGATAAATCAACTTATGTCACCTTATATAGGCCTATATATCACTTCGTAGCGGTCGTACATATCATATACCCAATATCATATATCTATAGGCCTATATCGCTGGGAGCCCCTACTATATATAGCGATGTGATACTATATGATATACTTATCACATTCCGGCCAAAAAAAACATGACTAAGTACTATGGAGATATCATATCGTATAGGGGGTATATATAGGGTCCAAAAATGATTCACTCCGCCGCTCAATCTCATGACGCACGCAAAGGACATGAAAGCCCAATGCTGCCCGGCCTTCTTCGAGGTGAAACCTTCCTCTTGGGTGGAAAGGGAGAAAGTGGTGGGATCACCGCTATGAGCAGCACACTTTTGTCATTTCGTTTGAGCTCGTCTCATACCACCTTCTTTTAGCGCTTGCGGCACCGGGTCTTGGTCCAGACCTTTGTTATTTATGTACTGCCCGATAGAGCTTTAGGTGGAAAGACAAGGGGCTGTAGCTTCAAGTGCACTGCTCAAACGCCTGTGACTGCAAAAACCTAAGACCACTTCTTCTGGATCTCCTCCGCATACTCTCAGGTGAACAACCGCGTGCGTGCATGAACCTGTCTATAGATTTCCCACATGCACCATGAATGAGGAATGATGAGTACGTAAAACAGCGATCCTATATGCCGACACGACCTGATCAACGGGACTGGAATGGACCGTGGATCGAGGTGGGTCCACGACTACAAAAGACAGGGGGTTACTGGGTTTGGTTATCTATGTATGGATCAAAATTGTCACATGACAACACCAAAAATACCTGTGTAAAGTATACCTGTTATGTAAAAAACATTATCTCCGCCCTGACTTTTTCACCCCCGAGATGAAATACGATACATACTCAATATGCTATTTATATTAAATACAATATATCCCCCACCATCTACCCTACGTACTAACCCCCTCTCCCCCCCCCCCAACCCCGCACCCCTAACCTAAACATCTGTTATTGTTGTTGACCTCGATACCACCATTTCAGAATAATCACAGACCTATATCCTTCACGAAATCGTATAACACCAGCGACACATACATACGATCGCAGCCCTCACGAAACCATAAAACACCAGCAACGTATGATATGGAATCTCATCAGGACAACAACGAACATACTTTTTTTGTTTTTTTTTTCCCCATCCCATTCATTATCTTCGCACTTCCGTCTTTCTCCCTCCCTAGTCGTAACTCAGATCCGGGGTCACAAAGTAGGCTCTTCTCCCTCCTCCCCCACTACGGTTCGTGCCTTGCATTTTTATCGCGAGAAGATTTCAGCACTTTCTTCCCTCGTGGACTTACGTCGGATTCCGCCTACCCACGCCACAAAGGCGCTCTCAGCAATTGGTTCCTTTTTATATCTTCAAATAAAGACAAAATCTCTCACCACGGTGGGATTCGATCCTGGGTACCAATGATAGTAGTCTTTGAAGCTGACCACTACAACACTACCGGGGCGACCGGCTATCTACCGCAAAATATAATACTGCTATTATAATAAAATCGTCTGATTGACCACTGTATTTACTTGTTAGGCTGTTTCCTATGCGGTTCAATTTCAAGCTTCAGATTTGTATGTTTCGATCTCAAAAACGGAAGCACCGTCCTATGCAGTCCGATTATGCAAAATCTGACTGGAATTTTTTCGATTTGAGAATCCGATGACCCAAGTCGTCGGATTTTGGGCCAAAACCCGACGACTTGGGTCATCAGATTTTCAAATCGAAAAACGTCATGGTCTCTAAATTCAAGATGTTATCCACGCAGCAAGCAAGCAGCAGCAGCAGCACGATCGATGAGTTGGTTGGTGACACAGCGACGTTGCTTCGCGCCCGACGCGCAGCCGACGATCGGTGGGCCTCTCCGTTGCCAAACTGCAGTCGGCTGGCGCGGGCTCGGGCCTAGAGACGAAGGAAAGCGCACTCGGCACGCGCCTCTCCGTACTCGTACTCGTAGACTTTACAGCACAGCAGCAGCAGCAGCAGCAGCAGCAGCAGCACAGTACACAGTCAACGCTCGGATGCTTCGTTGTGTCAAAATACAAAATACCAAGACAGGTCGACTCGAGCGCACTCGACGCGTCGCCGCCAGACCAGAGGCAGCCAGCGTGGCTTCGAACGCTTGGGTTCTACGCCCAGTACAGCGCACTCGGCGCGTCTCTTCGCGGCGCCAGACCACAACAACAACAACAGCAGTTGGTCTTGCCGTTTGCTCAAATATCTGCACGTATGATACAACGAATCGCATAAGAAACCTGTTTCGAGTTTCGAACTAGGCCGCTGAAACATCGATCGGACCATAATCTGAAGCTCAAAAATCGAACCGCATAGGAAACGGCCTTACAAACATTTCACCCCAAAAACTCCTGAAAATTCACACTAGATTTTAACATACCTCCTGTCAACATGGTTGGTTGGTTCATTCCCCTGTCTCTGTGTGTCCCCCCCCCTTTAACAGGTATAAAGGATAAAACGGTTGAGAAAAAAACCCTACCTACTACTTGCCACTAAAGATACCTTATAGGTACAAATAAAAAATGCACACTATTATAAGACCTATGCCAATGGGAAAGCAAAGTTGGAAGTCGATCTTTGAAATATTTGCCTGGAATTTTCAGGCTGAAGATCCACTCGTACCGCCGCTGTGGGAAAAAAGGGAAAAAATTGTTTGATTTTTTCATATTTTTTTTCTAACGGCTGCAGGCGGCGCAATTTGCTTTTTCTCATTGCAAATCGTCAACACCCCGATCAAAATCAGCTCGTGCGACGATAGACCTTCGATCTCGACGTAGGCTCAGCCCACAGCCAACCCGCTTCGGGTCGGGCAAGACCAACGAGTGTAGATGGCGGCCTCGAAGGTATAAGGTGGATCCATGGTCTAGGGGGCGAGAGATTGCCGGCGGCGTCCTACGCTCTTCTCCCAAACCCGAAAAAAAAACCCATTTTTTTTCCATTTATTTGAGGCGGATGGAGAATTTTTGTCATCTGTTTTATGCACACCAGCGGCCAATTGTCTGTTTATCATACGCCTCGCCAGCGCCCGCCACATATCACCGGCCATCGGGTGGGTCGGAGCCAGTAACGAGCGCACCGCGTTCAGAATTCATGACGCAGTCGTTGGTTTTGTCGATCCATGTTTGTCGACGACTCGGAATCTAGCCGCTTCGAACTAAGATCGGCTTGAGTGTTTCTCAAGCCGATCTTGTCCCAACATCGGCTTGAGAATTGCCTTTTCGGGCTTTTCCAAAAGTTGGGAATATTCCGTTTGAAGAATCGGTCCCATAGCAAGCTTGTTGTGGAAAAATCTGGCGGGGATCTTAGGAATTCAAACTTTTTAGGGTAACTTTGCTTTCCCATTGGCATAGGTATTTTAAAAACCCAATTCACTAATTAATTAAATTCATCCAGGTGCTTTTAAGTTTTATTCCATAACCTGTCCTCGCACACCCCTTCTTATATACCATACATAGCTACAAATAGTAGACCCACTCTATCACGTCAACTCGTCGGAACACTATAGTATACCTGGTACGTTTATTTCAGACTGTTTAATTTTAGTTTAATTGTAATTATTTCTCCCCTCACAAATAGACACACCCTTCCTGAATTTTATAACCTCAGATTTTGCCCCCCTCATACGGGATGTACATCCTACATGATGACATATAAAATCCTTAAGTACGCGCGATCGAAGTACTACTGTACACTCAGCTAGCAAAGATGAGCTTCCACGAAATCCTCGAGCTCACAGCTGTTGTTTTTTAATTTTGTTAATATAGGGTACTCATAGTGATACCAAGTTCTAACAACAACATTGTATAAGATAACCAACGAAACGTGACATATCATCATGTTATCTTTAGTTCATACCACCATCCACTCCATAAAAAACGTAAAAACTTACTATTATAACAAACAATACACCTTAATTCGGGAACGCCATGGTTCCAAGAAACCCCCAGGTTTGATTTAGGTGCCACCTCAAACCATATCAAATATAACCTGGGCATCACAACAGCACCAGCTGAAAATACAAACAGCAGCTCATTCCCCGAAGAAGCACTTTCAACTTATTAATAAAATACAGCATATCAACGACAAAGCAACAACAAGACTTAAAACGTTTATATAAAACAACAACTACTACGCTCTCCACCCTACTCTCCACCCACAATGTCGTAAGGACGTGAGG
>MEHQ01002256.1:0-24294 GCA_008828725.1 Saccharina japonica | reverse complement strand
CCCAAAAAAATCAGAAGATAATTGCGAATAGACCGGTCGAAATAAGCACGCCGCTACTATACAAAACCGGGAGTCTTCGCTGAGGGAACCACCGCCCCCTTAAGAACTGGTCCCACGAATTTGGGGACAAACTACCTGGAACTAGTGGGGGACGTTTTTTTCAGTTATGAATGGGTTAACAACGGCAGAGCAAGACCTGGGCAATAGAAATGTGAGAAGTACAAAGACCCAGTGCGGTAAGTTACTTTTAGCTGTAAAGTTAAAGTTACGTATGCTTGGAAACAAGCTTCACAACGTTGTGGGCCTCACCTGTTCAAATCCAGAGCAGACAGGACGGAGCACAACGCCGATTGTTTCTGCAATGCTGTGGGGCGTCGTACTCGGGCAACACAGTCGAAAGGAAGAGAGCGACTTCAGAACGCCAGGTACTGCCTGTCGAGGGGCTCTGTTTGTTTTGAGGGTTTCGGTCCGGAGCGCGTTCGAAAAGTTGTTTCCGTCCCCCATCCCCTCGTAACACGCCTACCGTTTCAAGTATAAAACCCGACGATTGATGGAAAAAGCGGAAACGCGGCAAACAAGGAGCACCTCTCGTACATTGAAATCTCCTTAACTTCCATTCGGCTGGCACGGCTGACTACGACGGCCTACTACCGCTTAGAGTTGTGCCCCTTCTCGTCTGCTGTGGACTTGAGCAGGTAGGTGAGAGGCCCACAAATTGTTGAGCTTGTTCCCAATAAAGTAGAACTGAGGTTTGGTCTTTGTGCTTGCCCCCTGACTGTTGTCTCCACACGTTGTTGTTCTGCCCTTGATAATTGAAATGTGCTGCTTGTGGCGTGTCCCCGTGCTGTGCACGGCCTTTATTTCCCCTCGTGGCGGTTGGTTGGGCTTCAGTGTCATTGCGTTTGCTACCAATCGTAATTTCAAGGTGCATTCCAACATTTCGCGGCAGTCCAATGTCCTCTGTATTTTGGACCAGTCTCAGGTACATCTTTAGGCCGTTTCTTTTAGTTTTTTTTAGAGGTTCATAAATGGGTGGCGGTATACGAACCTCATGGGGAACGTTTTGTGAACGTACCTCACTATTATTCTTGGTGGGGTTTCAAATGCAGTCCACGGTTTGTTACGTGTTCTCGTGGCCCGTCATTTTACATACACTCATATACACTCTCTCGTGCTACTACTGTTGTTGTTGTGCCTCATATTTATACATATCGTGCAAAGTAGAGAGGTGCTACTACGTAGAGCACATACATATTTAATTGGTACACATAGAGTACGAGTAAACACTCACAATACTATAGGCACATAGGCTTGACATAGGGTTTAAGGGTTATGGGGCTGACGACTCCCGCTTATTATGATCGACTTAATGCACACACAGAGGGTGCCGAGGTTTTGAGGCTGTGACGCCGTCGGTTTATGCACACATAGAGGGTGCAACGGTTATAGGGGGCTGACGCCTCCCGCTTATTATTATTGGCTTTACGCACACACAAATAAAGAATGTGCAGGCGTTTAGAGGCTGACGCCGCCCGCTTAGTTGACTTATGCACATATACATAAACATCATAGTGGGTGCAAGGTACTATGATATGGGGCCGGTGCTATGGTGCTGTCAAGCAAAAGTTACGGAGATAACCAAACGGGTGGCGTCTACTCCAAATACCTTGCTTTTACTATGTGTGCATAAAACACAGTTAAGCGGGCGGCGTCACAGCCTCAAAACCTCGGTACCCTCTGTGTGTGCGTTAAGTCGATAATAATAAGCGGGAGTCGTCAGCCCCATAACCCTTATACCCTATATGCGAATATTATTGTGAGTGTTTACTCGTACTCTATGTGTACCAATTAAATATGTATGTGCTCTACGTAGTAGCACCTCTCTACCTTGCACGATATGTATAAATACGAGGTACAACAACAACAGTAGCACGAGAGAGAGTATATGTGAGTGTATGTAGAGTGACGGGCCACGAGAACACATAACATACCGTAGACTGCATTTGAAACCCCACCAAGAATAATAGTGAGGTACGTTCACAAAACGACCCCCATGAGGTTCGTATACCGCCACCCGTTCATAAATGGACCCCTTATGACTCGTCTGTTTGTGACTTCATTTTTGAAGTCTTGTAGCCAAGTGTAGTTTCTTATGGAAGCGTATGACAAAAAAACGCGTTTAATTTTTTCCGTGTGAGGCGGAGACCACAAAAGACAAGGGACCACACACAAACCAGGTACTGCTGTACCAGGTACCAGGTGTGATATTATACCAGGTATATTATATGTATACAGCAGCAGACAGCAGCTGCAGTGCTACTGCGACCGACCGTACGAAGCAGGTAACACCGAGATCGTACTCGTTCAAGGCAAAAGTTTGCATCGAGCCACCCCAACATCGCCCAGCACGTGCCGCCTCTCCGCGCGCAGCTCTTTCGACCCCAAGAGAGCGGTGACGGCACCTAGATGCCGAGCGTGCTCGGCTAGTCGAGAGCATCGTGTCGGCTCTGTATATGATAGAGACAGAACACACACGCTCGCAGCAAGATGCTGCAGCAGCAGTGGTAGGATACGAGCTGCCCAGCGAGAGCTCGTTCGTCTATAACTCTTGAAGACAATCGACGGCTCACTTCCACCTCATCGTCCCTCCCCGATGCCGTACGTAGTGAGAGTTCCTGACTGAGGGACGGGCGAGGTGTGTGGGCTTGTACGCGACCGCTTCTTCAGTCCGTATATACAGCAGCTCTACTCGTACTACTGGTGTGCCGGGCAGAGATGTGTAATCGTCCGAGTGCTGTTTGTTATACTAAACATAGTGTGCATATAAAACCTATACGACAAAGGATCAAATTAGAACATCAGTTGGTAACCTCTGACCCTGTTCATTCTGGGGCGCAGAATGAGTGAGGTGGCCTGGTCAAACTGATGTTCATGTTTTTTGTGGTCAAACTTTGTCGTTTTGGGTTCCATAAGCTGCTGTTTTTTTGCCCTTGGTCAAAAGGGGTCCATTTATTGTATATCGTTCGAATTGCATTATCATTATCGTTTCCTGAGTCGTCGGCGAGAGAGGTTCCTCCCCTCGGCCAGATACCTGTATCGCAGCTTCGTGCAATACCCTGAGTATCTCGACCACCGTATTTTACTGGCTCTCTCCCTACTATGATACCGGCCGGGTTCCTAACTAGTACGGCCTACAGTTGTCTCGGATGACCAAGCCTCCGAATGGTGCAGTACTATTCGACTCCTCCGATCTAACTCAAATATACGAAAACGGAAAGAATGATCCGTAACCCCAGCTACTCGTGCCCCCCTTCGAAAGAAAAAAACGGGGAGGTGGGGCGGCAGAAAAGAAAGCACAAAAGTCTGGCTTGGCTGGCCAAACCAGCGACTACCTCACGTCTGCCCGTGCTCGTCACAGGGCCTCGTGCTTGCTCGTACCCAACGTGGGGATGCTAACCTGCACGCGATGCCTTTCTCCAAAGGACTGCGTGCGGGGCCCTTCATCCCTGCACCAAACTTGATCTATCCCAGTTACATATACAGACATGCCTCATTCTCTCTACCAATAAACCCTGCTTTATCCATTACTCCGTCTACGGAGGCCGTGACTTCGTCTACGGACAAAACTACCCTTTATTGTATATCTTTCGAATCGCATTATCATTATCGTTTCCTGAGTCGTGGGAGAGAAAGGTTCCTCCCCTCGGCCAGATACCTGTATCGCAGCTTCGTGCAATACCCTGAGTATCTCGACCACCGTATTTTACTGTCTCTCTCCCTACTATGATACCGGCCGGGTTCCTAACTAGTACTGCCTACAGTTGTCTCGGATGACCAAGCCTCCGAATGGTACAGTACCATTCGACTCCTCCAACACCGAGGTAATGTCAGACTACTGTTTACCGTACTCTTACTTATTCTCTGTCCCAAACTGTTCCTTCCCCCGGCTATCTGTCCTTTTCCACCTGCGCCTTTGCAAGCTTGCGTGACACTCTTGTGGATCTTCTATGTTATTATGCATGTACGCCTCGTGAGCGTCGGACTTCCACCTCCCCTCTCTCTCGAGCACTCGTTCCGATATCTCCCCCCCTCGCGCAAGCGTGGTCGCTCCTCCGATAGGCAACAAGAGCAGGGCGAACTCATCGGGATTCCGACCTGACTTCGCCACTCTCTTCGTGATTGCTCGAAGGGCACAGTCATACATAACCAATATTACGCTGATACGCCCATGCCACATCGATACGAGGAAAGGGGGGCATGGTCGGGAAAACCAGGAAAGCATGACATCAACTCCTACATAAGGGCAACGACACCGCCGTCTGCCCTAAATGACGACCTGGGCCCACAAACCTCGATCCGGGTCCGCACGCACACACTTCCAACCTGTTACCCATCACCTGTATCCCCCTTAACCTTTCAAGAACTGAAAACAAAAAAAACAAAAAAACAAAATTATCCCACCCTAATTCCAAGCATTTTGTCCCCAAATACTTGGGACCAGTTCTTAAGGGGTTAAACCGTTCCTCAACATAGTCAGCCTATTGCCCTCGCGTGTTTCCCAACTGTGTGCCACTGGCGAAAAACGCCACGTCACCCCGCGTCAGACAGTGAACAGCTACGTGCGTTCGATAGAAAAATCCTGCGCTGTCGCCAATTTGCTGGAAATCGTGTTCGACGCGCAACATCACAGCCCGGTCAACAATCCGGCCTTGCAACTGTTCGAGTCACTCGACGCCAAAACAAAAACAAGATCAAAACTCCTGACGAACCATCAATATGCGAAACGTACTCCATAATGGGCGACTAGACGAGTACGTGCCCCTAGCGGAGCTCGTGAATAGACCACCGGCGCACTGGGGGTCACGATGTAGGTACATACACGCCCCCCCCCCCCTCCCGGCAGGCGCTGCTCCTGACCTTGCCTCCGTCGCCGGCCGACGGAGCCCGCCCCCCATATTCAAGCCGGCCGTAGGAAGTTTCGGCGTCCGAGCCGACAGCCGCGACTCTCCATCCACGCGTAACAGTCGCCGGTCAGATTGTAGCTGTCGTACACCCGCTGCTGATGCCGCCAGCGGAACACACTCGGTGGGTGCAGGCGGCGGCGACACAAGAGGGGGGGGTGGGAGGGGGTCACCGACGTATTTTTAACGGTGTGAGGTGGCAGGAGTGAATCTGCAACCTCCGCCCCCGTAGCGCTCTAGGCTTCGCCTAGTGTGCGTCTACAGTACTGTATGTGATGCAACGATCCGGTGTGTGTCTGTACGACGCAACAGTCTGTCATCGACCAAAACAAAATGTATATATACATTTTGGTATATATCCTGGTATAATAGTGAGCTACCCTGTAAGGGTTGACAAAACTATGCTCACCACCATGGCCCCCAAATTGCGTAGCACCTTATCATAATGTCGTTACACCGCAATTCGAGTAAGAATAACATTGGCAGCAAGACGGCCACCCGGAATTCACAGCACAAAGGGCTGTCGTAATACCACGGACAGTATTTGTGTTCATTCAACATTGAAAGGGTGATGTCTGTGCCAGACCGCAGGACGCCTCAAATATACGGCGTTCGTCGTAATTACTTCCTACAGTTGTATACCAGAAACCACAGCGTCTACGACGGGTACTCGTGTCGTCAACTCTAAGATAGAGCTCGACGGTGTGATACACCGTCAGTATACCAACGCCAGGCACGTATACGATACATCTTGCCATAGCGCTTTTCTCTACTTCTAGAGTACCGATTGGCACACAATGTACTCGTACATTCGAGGGTCTATGGATTATTCGTGTCGTACACCAGACACTACATACGTCAAGTACTATAACGGGGTTTCGTCTCATCAGCTCTATGAGATGCCTCTGATAGGAACCTCGACGATTGCACGAGGGGGCTTACCAAACGTGGTTTTGTATTGTGTGAGAGATGTTTTTAAAAAAAGTTGGTATTAAAGACAACTCTAGTTTAAAGTTATTATTTGGGCATCACGCTGTCTATATACTTAAGTATAATATATAGACATACAACACAAGATCTCCGGTGGGGGTGCCAAATACATATATGGACCCTATTGTATTTTGTTTCCATCACGGTTGCTCCCTGTTCATGGATTACCGCAGGGTAAGAGTACACCTATTAACCACAAAGAACACACAGGATCCTCACTTGAGAAAATTGAAGGTAGAGTTTCTGTGACGATATGACCACAAAAGGTCGGAGTTGAAAACACAGCAAAGGTTATTCCTGGATTGATTGTCGGCTACAGCTGCTGCTCACCACCTGAGTCGCTACATTGTCAGCTATAGTAGGTGTCAGAGGTGACGCTTCTTACTGCAATAGAGGCAGTATAATCTAGTCGCCGCTATATGTAAAGTGATGTTTGTGAAATTTTCGCACTTTTCGCAACTTTTCTCTTCGCGCGAGCGCTTTTCGGCAAAACGCTAAATACGCCGACACAGGAGACCCGTCCGGACACGCTGGTCGAGGTTTGAGCTCGATCCGAGCAACGTAGCTCGCGTCGCGGGCGCTAAAAGTTATTTTTCCCGCGGGAGTGGATAAGACGATTTCCCGGGTTTTATGCATGAGG
Organism: Saccharina japonica; assembly: GCA_008828725.1. Classification (NCBI taxonomy): domain Eukaryota; class Phaeophyceae; order Laminariales; family Laminariaceae; genus Saccharina; species Saccharina japonica. The sequence continues at coordinate 17,703 of MEHQ01002256.1, read as the reverse complement.
CCATATTTTGTACGTACGTGCCACTAAATAGTAATATTCTGCTTCTGGCCTTTTCACGAGCTCATCGAGATGAGCACACAGGAGAGCCCAGACATACCACAGGTAGACCACAGAACATGCAGAGAGCACGACTGTTTTTTTTCAATCATGCGTTTTTTTGTGCGTTTCTTGCCGGGAACACTGGGAGCAGGCAAGAACACAGCAGCAGCACTGCAGAGAGCATGCTACAGCACAACCTCTTTGTTACAACCCTGCCGCCCAGCAGCACAGCAGGTATCACACCATGCATGCGCGTGCCTTAAATCCATGCTGTACAGTAGTGGCGATTTGCTTTTGTCGGAGCCTGCGATCTTCCAAACTCGTGGTACCTGCAGATCGATGCTCATGTACGAATCTCTCCGCTGTCCCGAAATGTAAGCAACGTTTCTTCATTCAACATATATACCAACTGTCCTTACACCTCCGGACAGAGAGGTACAACACTGCCTGTGCGCCTCGGAAACAGATCTGTGCTGTACTTTGTTGTTGCTTCGAGTCGTTGCTTTCATAGGAGCCAGCAATCCATCGCCAAACCACACCACCACCACCTCTCTCTTGCTTGTTGCTGCTGTTGATGGGTTCCATGTGTCTTCCATGTGTCATGCGTGTGCCCTGCATGCTGCATGCCGACGTATGAGATCATACCGGTCTTCGGGCGGTTTTACTTCAAAAACGAACAATATTTATTTCTGGAAAATAATCACGTAACATGTACGTACGGTCCGACTACGAGTATTAAACGTGAGTTTGAATCCCGGACATTTCCTCTGTTTCCTTTCGTTATTTGGCATGCAGGTATGTATACAAGCACGGCTGTTGTTTTTTACTGCTATTTATTATGGAGCTTTATCCCTTTTAGCAAATGCCCGGGTACTCGTGACAACTACAGCAGTACGTACGATTAGTACTCTGGGAATCTCTGTCACCACACGTAACGGACACGAGTGGGTATATTTAGGGCCCTCTGTAATTGTATGGCGTGAGGTATGTAATACTAAAACCCATGCATATATGTAGTTGTACGTATGATATGGCAGTTTAACTATTTATTATATCTTCGAATTGCATTATTATTATCGTTTCCTGAGTCGTGGGAGAGAGAGGTGCCTCCCCTCGACCAGATACCTGTATCGCAGCTACCCTGCAATACCCTGAGTATCTCGGCCATCCTATTTTGCGTCTCTCTCCCTACTATGATACCGGCCGGGTTCTTAACTAGTACGGCCTACAGTTGTCTCGGATGACCAAGCCTCCGAATGGTACGGTACAATTCGACTCCTCCGATCTAACTCAATCAAAAACCATAACGGAGGAAAACACTTTTTCTCCGTAAACCCAGCTACTCGTCCCCCCCCCCCCCTCCCTTCGAAAGAAAAAATAGGGGGGGGTGGGGCGGCAGAAAAGAAGGCACAAATTCCTGGCTTGGATGGACAAACCAGCAACTACCTCACGTCTGCCCGTGCTCGTCACAGGACCTCGTGCTTGCTCGTGCCCGGCGTGGGGATGCTGACCTACGCTCGATGCCTTTCTTGAAGAACTGCGTACGAAGCCTTTCATCCCGACACTGACTTGCTCTATCCCAGTTCCCGATACCAACATGCCACATTCTCTTTACCAATATACCCTGCTTTGACCATTTCTCTGTCTGCGGGGGGCCGTTACATCGTCTACGGACAAATCTACCATTTATTGTATATCTTTCTAATTACATTATTATTATCGTTTCCTGAGTCGTGGGAGAGAGAGGTTCCTCCCCTCGACCAGATACCTGTGTCGCAGCTTCCTGCAATACCCTGAGTATCTCGGCCATCCTTTTTTACGTCTCTCTCCCTACTATGATACCGGCCGGGTTCCTAACTAGTACGGCCTACAGTTGTCTCGGATGACCAAGCCTCCGAATGGTACGGTACCATTCGACTCCTCCAACCCCGAGGTAATGTGAGACTACTGTTTACCGTACTTCTTAGTTATTTTCGACCCCAGACTGTTCCTTCCCCCGGCTGTCTCTCCTTTGCTACCTTTGCACTCGCCAGCTTACGTGACACCCTCGTGGAGTCTTCTATGATATTACGCGTGTACGCCTTGTACGCGTCGGACCTCCACCTCCCCTCTCTCTGGATAACTCGTTCCGATATGTCTCCCCCCGCCGCGAGCGTGGTCGCACCTCCGATACGCAACGAGTGCAGGGCGGACTCATCGGGATTCCGACCTGAGTTCGCCACCACCTCCCTGATTGCTCGAAGGGCACGGCCATACCTAACCACTCTTACGGCCTTGCCACATCGATACGAGGAAAGGGGGGCATGGTCGGGCAAACCAGGAAAACATGACATCAACTCCAACATAAGGGCAACGGCCCCGCCGTCTGCCCTAAAGGACGACCTTGGCCCACGGACCTCGCTACGGGTCCGCACGCGCACACTGCCAACCTGCTCCTGATCCCCCTTATGCCCCTTAAACCGTACCTCTACCTTGTAAGGCTGTTGCCCTCGCGTGCTTCTCAACTGTGTGCCCGTGGCGAAAAACGCCACGTCACCCCGCGTCAGGCAGTGCACCGGGTGCACCACCCCCGAATCAGCGGCGAACATTTCGTCCGATCGCGTCATCAGGAAGTAACTCAGACACAGACACAGCCTCAAGACTTTTCCCTCCGGGCCCCACGTGGGGATGAGGGCTTCCCCCGCGAGAAGCATACCGAAGGACAATGGTAAACGGACGCGGCGTGGCGTTCCTGCCGTCACATGGGCCCGTGCAATACCCCTGAGCGCACACTGGACCACGGGAGCCATAACCGGCAGCTCCAAACCTACCGTCAGTCGGTGGAAATACTGCACCGCCGCGAATTTCCCGGAATCGTATTCGCCAGGTTACCTTCCGACGCACAACACCACGATGCAAACTCGATCAAAGCCCAGGCCTTAAAACTCTCCGAATCACTCGATGTCAAAAACTCCTGACAACCCATCAACCTGCGAAACGTACTCCAAGACCGGCGACCAGACTCGTACGTACGCCTAGTCGAGCTCGCCACTGAGCCCCCGACGTACTGGATGCCAAGATGTCGGTGCAGAGATCCGCCCCCGCCTCCCCCAGGCGCTGGTCCTGCCAATCGATGCTGGACGGAGCGCGTGGAGGTTGGGAGCGATGGTGGGACGATCCCACCGTGATACACCGTCCGCCAAAACATTCGCAACACCACGCACGTGTTTGGCCCTAAAACACCATCCACTGCGCATTTCGAGGCAGCCGAGTATCCGCATTAGTGCGCCTGCTTTCGGCTCGCGTCCCCCCCGGCATCGGCTAACCCAGTGGACGGCCGACATATTGTCGCCCCGCATTAGGATACTCTCGCCGACTTACTGGGGTGCCGACTTGGCCTCTACCGTAAACGCCCATGCCATGACCACCATCGCCAGCAATTCCAACAAGTTAACAGACAAATCATCCCTCCCCTGCACGTGCGACCGGAGACGGTCCTGGGTGTCGTAATCAAAATTCATCCTCCACCACCGCCCTGTCTCCAAACAGAAACCCCCCATCGCGTCTCCTGAGGCGTCGCTAATGAGCGTACGCGAATGGGGCTGCAAATAAAAACTCAGCAACGGGGCGAAAAGCGTGCCGCCCCCCCCCCAGGACCCGTCGCTTTTTCTACCATCAGTCGCCAAAACGAAAGGTCGTCGTGGAACTCGTCCCCGAGGCGAACGTGCGAGCGACTCCGCAACGAACGATCACCCCCCCCCGGGCCCCGTACTCTCTCGTGCCAGGCCTGTACGGGGAGCATGCCTAACTGATTAAACATTCGCCGCACAAAAACAAATCCCGGTCGCACGACTTCGCACACGTGCAAGAGCTTCCCCATCAACGAACGTAACTCGGATTTCCGCACGCTACGGCGGTCCCTTGGCCACTCCGCGAGCAGCGCGCGAAGCTGGCCAAATTTTCCTGGCGGCAAATAAATCGTCATTGCTACCGTATCGAGTTCCCATCCCAATACCTCGAGCCGCGTGTGCCACGAGGGCACCTTCTCCGGTGCTAACAAGGGCGGGTCACCCGCTTGTCGTTCACCGAGAAGGCGGCCGTGGTCGGACCCCATGCTCTGGGACGCTCGCACGCACCTGTTCCCTACAGGGGAACACTGTGGCTCTACCAAGACTGCGTCGTCCACGTACATTCGCGCAAAGAACGGCTTAGCTGCCCCCCCCCCGTCCCCCGGAGGTACCAGGTACCCCAGGGGTAAGGGAACGGGGCATTCCCCTTCGGCCGGCTCGCTCACTGTGACGTGACGGACTACCGCGTTACGGAATGTTGTGTGAACGTGTGCGTGTTCAAGAGCGGCCGAAAACAAACACCAGAATCCCGGGCTATTCCGCCATCCAAACTGGAGGCGCCGGTCAACTACGACCAGGTCGCGGAAGGCGTACCCGAACAGGGGGCAGTGTGCCCACTCCACGGGGATCTGCCGGAAGGCGTCCTTCACGTCCATCTTGCCCAGCAGGATGCGCGTGGGGGTGGCCGACGGGCGCCGCAAGTGTAAAATACGCCAAATTATACCTCGTAATACGTGGCCTAGTTTACAGGGAGGGGCGGACGAGAAATCCGTGTCGGCGTTGATACCCGTCACGGATGTCTCAAAGTTAAGGTCGTGAATGATTCGGATCTTCGAGGGGGACACCGTCACCCCTAAGGGTGACACACGGAGACCGGGAATACGGTCGGCCGTGTCCCGCGGGAAGACGAATGCACGTCCGAGTCGCACGTCGTCCGCTATTTTGCATAGTATGTTTCCCTCGTACGGGACGATCGATCTATGATTACCATACTGCATGGCGGCGCCCAAATCCCCGCCGTCGTCTACCACTACCGGTACCCCGTTAGTGATGATTTTCACCAACAGGTCAATCTGGGGAAAACGCTTAGTATACCCAAACCAGGCCGCCACCCGACCTGCAGTCACGCGGGGGACGGGTAACCGATTTTCGAGGGCCATCATGCACGCGAATTCCACCCCGTGGACGGACAAAAAGTGGGAATAGTTACTTGCTACTCGCTCAAGCGCCTGTTCTACCCCCCCGGTTCCGGCCACTGCCGTCAGGTCGTGTACCGACTCAACGCAAGCGCGTACAAGGTCCAGCCCACCTGCCGCTGGCCTCATCGTCGGTCGACGAGACCCATCCCCCTATCCGCGCCCGGAAGGCGCTGCCACCAAGGCGACCACGCCCCGGGCGGCGACGCTCCCCCCTCCGCTGCTCCCCCCTCCAATGCTCCGGGAGGCACTGGGTCCCCCGTCCTGCTTGGGGCGGCTGTCCCGTCCACGCCCCGCTGACGGCGAGCCACCTCCTCTGCCGGTGCCAGCGTTGCCGTTGCTTGCACGCCCGCTGGTCCCGCCGCGGCCGTTGTCCGCCCGGTACTTCTTGTTGGCGTGGTGGAGGTACACGCAGGTCTTGCCGAACCGGCACCCGCGTGGCTCCTCCCACGCGAAGCAGTCGCCGAAACCGCTGTCCCCCCCCGGGGCCGGGCGGTCGCGCTTCTGATCGCGACCCGCTCCCGCCCTCGGGGACGTCGCGGCACCCAGGAGCCCCCCCCCCCGGATGTAGTTTGACAGCGCCGGCCAAGTCGGGAATAACACGCCCGGCATGTTTTCAATGACCGGGGGTGGACCCTTCGCAACGGCCACCGCTGCGGAGAAGAGGCGCTGGCAATACTCCTTCATGTCCGCGTCGATCGGGGTGGCCATGAGCGCCTTGTTCTCCGGTAGGACGGCCTTGAGCCGGTGCTTCCGGCAGTGGATCCGCAGATCCGAGAGGCCCCGCCGGAGTCCGTCCTCCAGCATGCTGAGCCTGTCCACGCCGTCCTCCGACGACACCCCGTTCCCCATGACCGCCAGGATGGCCTCGACCATGATCTCCATCTGCTCCGGTAGAAACATGTTCGCGGCCAGCCGAGTGGTGTCGTCCTCGGCCATGTACGCTCCGACGCGGAACCCGGTGAAGGTGTTCAGTTGGGTGGTCGTCTCGTCCGACGCCAGCGCCACGTCCCCCAGCAGGGCCTGCATCTCCGCCCGCTTCAAGTTGTACACCGCCGGTTTCTCGCCGATGGTTCAGATTGTGTCCCCCTCATACGGGATGTACATCCTACATGAGGACATATAAAATCCGTAAGTACGCGCGATCGAAGTATTACACTCAGCTAGCAAAGATGAGCTTCGACGAAATCCTCGAGCTCACAGCTGTTGTTTTTAATTTTTTAAATATATCATTCATACCAGGAAAATGTATGACCAAGCGAAATGTCTATACAGCGAAACACGAAGAACAAAAAAAGAACGAGAAGATAAAGAACAAGAGTTGCCTGCTGTTGAGACAGCGAGGAGCGGGCTCTCTGTGGAGACAGAGAGCATTACAACCCGGGTGGAAACGCACGATGAAAACATATCGGTACGACCACCCGCGCCACGAGAAAGAGAGAGAAAAAAAAAAAAAAAAAAAAAAGAGTTTTCCTTTACCACCGCACAGCACGTATAGTGGGGAGAACCGAGCGACCGACATAGACACTGACCGAGAAAGTCATACTCATACGCAACGCCTCGCGAGGTACCGCCCTGCTGCTGTTGACCGCCCCCTGTTTCTCGAATTCGTGTTGGGCGGGGGGGGGATTACCCCCCGCCACGGGACGCACGACCCACGCCGACCGGCGTGGGATCTGGCGCCCCGTCTGATAAGCACATTTGGGACAGGGTGGCGGCCGACGCAGAAGCGACTATCTCATAAGGGGGTTGCGTTTTTGGTTTGCTGATCGGGGTGTGTTTTTGCTTTGACGCGCATGTGTTCTGCGTTACCCGCCCAGGGGCTGTGTGGTAGACGATACACCGACGTGTGTGTGGCAGAGGGGGCGGGGGGGGGGGGGGGGGAGGGAAAAAGAGAATACAAACCTCGGCCACCCCCCCCCCCCCTCGTCGGTGAAATAGGTATGAATTCGCCATAACGAACCGCCCCATCCACCCTCCCCCTCTTCCCCCAACCTTTCGCCGCGCTCTTCGGATACGCAGTGGCGCAACCAAAATGCCGTCGGCAACGAGGAATGGCGGTCGGCGGGTGCCGGGTGCAACGGGCCGGGGCGGCAACGTCCCGGCCGCGAGGAGCGGGCCATCGCCGCCGGTACCCACGGCGCGCGTGTCACTCGCGTCGCTGGCCGAGCTTATCCGCCAGATCCAAACTGATCGCAACTCGGACGCGCTGGTGGCGGCGGTCGGCGAGCTGCGGGAGGAACTCCGCGCGCTCCACGAGCAACTCTCCGCGACGCAGGAGGAGGTCGCCGCCATGGCTGAAGACAAGGAATCTGCTATCGCCATGTGCGAACAAATGCAGCTCTCCATCGCGGGGGCCCAGCAGCAGCCAGGCACCTACGGAGACTCGCTTACCCAGCCGGGGCGGCGAGCCGACGACAAGGAGTACTTCGCGGCGTGGCGCATCCTCGGCGTCCGTAAGGTGTGGGTCNGAGGGGGGGGGCAGAGCCCGCTGCGAATACAGCGGGCGCGCTGCCGAGAGGGAGTAAATATTTACCTCGCCTCCGGCTTGAATTGGGGKCGGGAATGCACGATGAAAAACACTCGATGCACGACCGCCCAGAGTTGCTTGCGGTGGAGACAGCGAGCAGCGGGCTCTCTGTGGAGACAGAGGGCACTCACGACCCGAGTGGAAACGCACGATGAAAACATATCGGTACGACGCCGGCGTGAAAATAAGAAATATCTATAGAAGGTGTATATATAAGAGTAAAAGAAAATAACCAGGGGGTGGCCTGGGGCCTATATATCCCCTCACCCGTTTTATTTGGTCCTTTAATTATGTTCCTATGCATGCACGAGCCGCCTGCTGTTGAGACAGTGGGGGGGGGAGGAGGTCCGCTGCGAAAATACAGCAGGCGCGGCAACTGCACGGGGGGGTCCGGGGCGGGATAATATATAAAACCCAACTCACTAATTAATTAAAAAATTATCCGGGTGCTTGTTAAGTTTATACTCCACTCACGACGCTGCCTCACACACACTCTTCTTTTACCTAGTCTACCATGGCTAGCAAATAAGTAGAACACTCTATCACGTCAACTCGTCGGAACACTATAGTATACCTGTACTGTTTATTTCAGACTGTATTTAACTGTTTAATTTTAATTTGATTTAATTATTTTTTTCTCCCCCACAATAGACCACACTTCCTGAATTCTACAGCCTCAGATTGTGTCCCCCTCATACGGGATGTACATCCTACATGAGGACATATAAAATCCGTAAGTACGCGCGATCGAAGTATTACACTCAGCTCTGTCTCCACAGCGGGCGGCTCGTGCGTACATAGGGACATAATTAAAGGACAAAGAAACGGATGGGGAAATATATAGGCCACAAGCCACCCCCCTGTTCTTTCCTTCTGTCCCTACGCAGGTGGTCGTACCGATATGTTTTCATCGTGCGTTTCCACCTGACCTGAAGCGCTCGCCGTCTCCAATGGCGAGCCTGCTCCTTACTGTCTCCACAGTAAGCGGCACCGTGACGGTCGTGCATCGATATGTTTTCATCGCACACGGCAGTCCTGTCTCCACAGGGCGCCGACTCAAGATTATTATGGCGGCCAATACTCCGAGATATTTCCATGAGTATCATGCCTAGCACTGTCTCCACAGCAAGCGACACCGTGTCGGTCGTGCATCGATATGTTTTCATCGCACACAGCAGTCCTGTCTCCACAGCACCCCGACTCAAAATTATTATAGCGGCCAATACTCCGAGATATTTCCACGAGTATCATGCCTAATAGCACTGTCTCCACAGCAAGCGGCACCGTGTCGGTCGTGCGTCGACATGTTTTCATCGCACACAGCAGTCTGCCTCCACAGCACACCGACTCAAGATCATGATAGCGGCCAATACCCCGGGATGTTTCCATGAGTATCATGCCTAGCGCTTGTAAAACAAACGGTATGTATACACATATCTCCCCAAACTGGCGTTTTTCGTCATCGCTGTTGTTTTTTCTTCTCATTTCTTCGCTCGCTTTGTGTGCGTGTTCATCGACGTGCGGATGTTTCAGGCATTGCGAATATACCCAAAAACTGGCTGTACGCAGGCGCTCTTCAAAGGCCAAAGGTGTTCAGAGGCTAAATGTGTATCGTACGAACGTACTACTCGTATGTGAGCGAACGCCCTGGTTAGCAAACAACCATTCCATCGGTCATACTCACAGCGAGCCGGCTGTGCACAGGCGTCTTTCAAGGCAAATTGTGTATCGTACGGACGTACGTACTCGTATGTGTGCATTCTCAGTCGCGGCTTCCTGTACCTCGGCGACCACTCGAGATCAAGCGAGCAAACGCCCTGGTTAACAAACAACCATTCCATCGTGCATGTGCCTCGGCACATATATTTGTACGAGTAACCGGCGTCTCCCCCTCGCATCCATACAGCCGCGCCTCTACTCGTGCTCTCGTGCGTACATGTGCCTGCATGTATCCACCCCAACCCTTACGCGTTTATTTTATTTATTTTCCTTTGCGTTTTCGCTTTTGCACAACGGCCCGCCTCCCGTTGTGGGAGCGCGGGCACTGTTCCCACTCATCGTTTCTTCACCTATCGTTAGATAGCACCTTATCGTCAGTCGGCAATCCCTATACCTCCTCACATACCGTGCTGTTGTCCGGGACTCGCTGATTCTCGTCCTTGCCGCAGATCTCGCCTGTTCACCAAGGTCGCGCCAGCTCGCCGCACCAGTTCGTGGTCCCGTGAGCTCGGCGTACCAGGGAGGCAGAAAGAAAAGAAGGCACAAATTCCTGGCTTGGATGGACAAACCAGCAACTACCTCACGTCTGCCCGTGCTCGTCACAGGACCTCGTGCTTGCTCGTGCCCGGCGTGGGGATGCTGACCTACGCTCGATGCCTTGCTTGAAGGACTGCGTACGAAGCCTTTCATCCCGACACCGACTTGCTCTATCCCAGTTCCCGATACCAACATGCCACATTCTCCCTACCAATAAACCCTGCTTTGTCCATTTCTCTGTCTGCGGGGGGCCGTTACATCGTCTACGGACAAATCTACCCATTATCACAGTAGACACTAAAAAAACGGCGTTCCCTGTGTACACCCGACTGAAAGCATAACAAAAAACAGCAGATATGAGTACCCGGATCTTTTTTCAGGGATTTGGCAAGTACTCGTTGGCCGCGAGCACTCGCAGGGGTACAATTGATTTGTTGTGTGTACCGGTAGTTGCGTGTGGGTTTTTTTCGTTTCCTCCCTTAGTTTGTTTGGAATGTAGTACGTATATACGAGTACGTACGTGTTTCACCAAAACCGAAGTACATTTCGACCCCCACACAAATACCAAGTCGACTTCGATCCCGACACTAAACCACCCCCACCCATAAACGATATGTTAATTTCTACCCCAACACTTGAAATCAAGTATAATGTTCGATCCCGACTCTAAAATCATGGTTTTTTAGATGCCAACTCTAAAACTCAAGTCCATTTCGATGCCCCGACACAAAAACAAAGTCAATTTCGTCTGACCACACGAACTCCAAGTCGATTGCGATCCTCACACTAAAACCTAATCGATTTGGATCCCGACACTAAAACCAAGTAATTACCGGCCCACCACCAAAAACTATTAATAGCTCACTTTCGATCGAGACACTAAATAAAACAGCAATTGCGTATGATAAAGAAAGGAGTGAGACTTCACATACATCCATGTATGTTATAGTTTTCCTTTTGGTTTTGGCTGTGGCCTTGATTTTCTTCTGTCCGAGGATGCTTATGAGTGATCAATATTGAAGCTCGTGCTGCATATTGTCGGGAGGCAAACGGAATAATAAAAGCCAGTCAATTTCGATCCCTTCTGAAATCAAGTCCATTTCGACCCCCCGCACTGAAAGCAAGTTCATTTCGTTCATTTCCTGCCCGCACACAAAAAAACAAGTCAATGCATACCACCCACAAAACAACGAGTCAATTTGAACCTCACACTGAAACCAAGTCATTTCCGGCCCGCTCACAAAAACCAAGTCAATTAATATATATATGTTGTTTGCTTTTCATGTCCTTGTATAAAATGTAGTTGTCAGATATTTATATATAGCTCGTAACACATCATCAGTATGTATCCAGTACCCATCTGGGACTAGTGCTGTGATATGTTCGGTATCACGTTTTTATCTGGTACAGCAGTGAGTACCAGCCGGTCCTATACTAATGGGTACTCATACACGTAGCGAGTAGTCTCTGATGGCATGCCGTCGCTCCCGGGCGGAACTTTGATGCTGGCGAGTTTGTAGTGCAGCCGAAACTAAGTCGTGAGTCTTCGAGGTACGGGTAATATATATATATATATATATATATGCACCCTTAGGAACAGGACTGGCGTGCCATTGTAGTTCAACTACGTAGGTCGATCCAGTCATCGGTTCAATGTCGGTTCACTTCAACATACCCCGGAGAGCTGTAGGAAAAGCCGGGAAGACGAAGGTCAGGGATCGTCATGAGCTTATATGTTTTTTTTTTGTCTTTTGGTGTGGTCTAGAAACGAGCGCAAACGCACCCCCTCTTCAAGCTAACTCCTGTTCTGCTGTTTGTCCCCTCTGCCTGTTGAGCAAAACACACACTCAACTGAGCGTGGGGTTGCCATCGAGATCGTCTCGTGCTGTCGGAGCTCGCACACATGCCCACTCAACAACGACTCGCGTTATCCTCTCACTGTAAGCTGTGTCTTGATCGTTCATTTGCAAATAGAGCTTATCAGGCGTACTAATAAAATTGGAGGTGATAAACACATCAACTACTACATTATAGTGAACTAGGGGTCGATCACAACCTGCGAGTACAAACCGAGGAGGAAAGGTGGGTAGATAAGATCATTGCCATATTTCAAGCTATTGGAAGGAAGGACGCTGGTCTTGCGTTGAATTTATGTTCGTAATTCTCCGTTAAACGCTGATTGGTATTCTTCTGCCGTATGCTGTTGTCCGATCCTCGTGTGAAGCAATCAGACCTTATGGGGCTCGTGTAATAGTGGGTCTGGTCATAGAACGTCGGTCGAATTGAGGACTGGTACAGCAGTTAGGAGCAACAACAAGAACACCGTAGACAAGATGAATTCTCGGATGTTTCTAAGCGGCAACAGGTACCTACCCAAAGGAATGTCTAATGTAGTGCCCTAACAAACCAATACGAGAAAACGAAATTCCCAGCAGGTATCAAGGCCTAGACATCCTTCCCCGCTGATTTAGAGGTAAGACGTTGTTTCTCTTGGCAGATACTCACACTGATGATTTCGTACCGCGAGACAGACCGTTAAGGAAGGCTCGCAGAATCCAACGATATGGAAGAACATGCCTACCTTCACCGGAATACCTTCCCGGATTATCTCAAGAGGCCACCCTCAGGAACCCAAATTCGAGCTTCGTTTTAGTGGTATCGTGTTCGCTGGGCAGATATCTTGCATCTCAGTCCTTGGTCAGTTTGTCAACAAAATGTCCTTTTTGTCTTATCCTTGTTTTTTTAGTGTTACAAAGGCTACGCTTGGGGCCCGGTTTTTCCCGACCCCGTGCTTCGAGTTGTGGGAGTAGGTCTCGAATTGGTACTATCAGTCGGGGGTTTTATGTCATGTAACTCTGGCCGATAATAAAAAAAACTTTGATGTTTATATCACATTCCAAGCAGGTGAAACAGCACCGGCCAGGGTGGTAGTTGAGAGCAGTGTAGACATGTATGGCTTGCGTTCGTATCCGTACGCTATTAATATCAATGGTTAATACCTTATTTCACCTCATACTAAAGGCTACCACCCACTCGCTCTCGCCGTACACGTGCTTAGTACTCTAGTCGTACTCGCTCGTACTTGTGCCTAAAGTTGTACCGGTATAAGGCACCCGGTATACACTTACGTGTTGCATACTAGCAGGCGCAGAGGTGGTACCACGTTGCACTGAAGAGCACTCGTATTTATATAGACTATACCAGTATGTTGTGAAAACGGGCGATTATGTGGCCAAAATGTGGAAAGATTCAAGAGTGATCTAGGTGAGCGTGGCCACTATGACGTTATCATCTCGAGAAAGGGATGCACCCTACGGGTAGATGCACTCAATTGGCTGTTGTACGGGGGCCGGCTGTCCGTCCTACGGCTACATTCCCTGATGCTAAGTTGAAAGCAAGCTGAATTACATGCGTCCTGGTCGAGGTAGTTTGATCATACAATATAACGAACGGTAATTGATACTAAATTCGTGCGCTCGCCGCAGGTTTCATTCATCGGATATGGCAAAACAAGATATATTCCATATATGCGTGCATAGTAACTGTTTATCACCCGGGCATATATGGACTTCAACGTCTAGACTATAACTCAAGACACAATGCAAGAACTGATGAGGGGCTGATTCTGACCAGAAACAGCTCAAACCTGATGCAGGCGTTGTTGTATATCACAACATTTGTTTGTTGTATGTGAGCAATGCGACACGCGTGGGTCTTTCCACCGGTTTAAGGCTGGACTTTCCCTGAAAGAGCCATGCATTCGTGTCCCTGACCCTGCTCACAGTACATGCTGGGCTCGAGGTACCGTTGGATCGATGGCTGTGCTTCACGCACAACGCAAACCTGGTGCGCTGACTGCGTAATGCAGCCTGCGTGTGGCCTCGTATAGATGTGGCATGTAAGGAGGCAGACTGGCCTGCAACTTTGCATGCGCCTTGCCGCGTAGTGGCTGGCCTTGGCCTAGTCTACGAAGTGGAAGTACCACACACTAATGTACCTCACCCTGGGCATTTGGACGCGAGGGTACTGCAGTTGTATGTTTTCAGCGCGTTGGCTGCCACCCACCGCCAGCGCCACCTCGGCGTTTCTCTGGAGTACCCCCATTTCCTCCACGACAATGAACCGTACGGTGTGTAGCGCTCATATGAGGCAATACCACAACAAGCTTTCGCGGTGCTCTCTTGATGCGCTTGGACCCTTTATTGTGATAGCGATGACTCTCAACCACACTGCGTCCCCTTGTACAATTCGTTTTTTCATATTATCCTGTATTGACAGACGGGAATTGCGCACACTACTCATCCAATCCATGCAACACTCCCGCCAACCCAATTAGTGATCACAACATCAACCTCTGGGTTGCTGACCAGCAAGGAAGATTAGTATCTTCGTTCGACGGTTTGTCCTGGGCAAACGCAAACCGCTCCAGCAGCACGACAGTATTCGAACCTGCGACGTGTAATATCGTCCTACGCTATGATAGCTTATTTCCAGTACCAAATGCGTGAGACCATTTCCATGCGGCCTTCCACTACGAGGCCGTCAACACCCGAAATAGTTTTACCGATGACTCCAGTAACGAGAGACTGCGATCGCTCAGCCATAAGCCTCCTTGTTGTCTCCACGTGCCCTCTTTATTTTCCCTAGGTATTTCACCGCCCCAGTATCCTGCAACCATGGTGCGTTGCCCACGTGCTTCCTGCACACGACGCGCCAACTTCAATGTGGAAGGCAGCAAGACGGCGGCTTACTGCAAACAGCATTCTGACGACGGCATGGTGAACGTTCGCAAGAGGAGGTGCTCACATGACGTTTGTACCAGGTCACCGATATTCAATATCAAGGGCAGCAAGACGCCGGCGTACTGCAAGACACATTCTCTAAATGGCATGGTGGACGTCGTCAACAGGCTTTGTTCACATGATTCCTGCAAGACACGGGCACGCTTTAACTTCGAGAGTAGCAAGACGGCGGCGTACTGCAAGGAACACGCCAAAGACGGCATGGTCTGTGTTATGGGAATGCGTTGCGCACATGACTCCTGCCAGACGCAGCCAAGATTTAACATGGAGGGCAGCAAGATGGCGGCGTACTGCAGGAACCATGCAGAGGACGGGATGGTAAACGTTATCACTAGGCGTTGCCTGCAAAACTCTTGCAAGACGCGACCAAGCTTTAATATCAAGGGCAGCAAGGTGGCTGCATACTGCAGGAGACATGCTGAGGACAGCATGGTAGACGTTTGCACCAGGCGCTGCTTGCGTGACTCCTGCAATCTGATGCCAAGTTTCAATGCCCGAGGCAGCAACAGGGCTGCATACTGCAAGAGGCATGCTGAGGACGGCATGGTCAATATCGGCAGGAGACGCTGTTCACAAGACGCTTGCACTAGTGTACCGAGGTGGGGTTTACTGACCGATGGTGTGGCCACTGTATGCGCCAGTCACAAAGGCGATATTATGGGCTTCAAAGCGGTCAATTTCACTGCCACGTGTCGAGTGGATGGTTGTGCGAAACTGTCGCGGTGGGGACCCGAGGGGAAGCAGCCCACTCACTGCCCTGATCACGGCACTCTTCAGGACGGACTCGTCTGCACTATTAAGACGACTCGCAGCAAGAGAGACTTCCGTAGCACATCCTACGGTGCCGTCAGGGGCCCCTCATTCCGCGTTAAAACGGAGTGTGTGTTTTAAAGCGTACGATAGTGAACTGGAACAATATCAGGGGCGGTCCAGGTATCTCTGTTGGTGGCTCGCGATGGCGAATCCCCAACTCAACAGTCACTCCACAGTAGCATACCGTAGTAATCGGCAACAAACGAATCGATTATTGAGGCCGTCCTTGACGTTTGCCCCAAGTATGCTTGTCGTTGTGGGGGGGAGCTCGTTATCTCACTGTTTGGAGCATCACGAACATATGATTGGGCGTCACCTTCGTGAATGATGTGCTGAAAAAAGAAGTAGATGGTTGCACTGAACGTTCCGTGGGAGATGACTGAACGCGTGGCACGACAGGGTTAACACGGTTTGGCCAAAATAGGTTGTGTTGACGGGGCTCCTCAGTTTAAGGTATACCCAGCATCATCTTGTGTTTTTAATGAGTTCGTCGTGTATCAGCAGACCAGTGGCTGTTCATCGGATTGGCGGCGTATTGTGTTTCTCAAAACCAGTGTGTTTAATGAAGTATATATTTGGTCAGGCAAGGAGCCTCCGAACGAGAACAGATGCAAAACTCTACCGCCGTAGCATGCGTGTTTCATACTCGTGTAGCGAGCGTGGTGTTCGACAGGTCGGCTGGAACGACGGTCATTAAGCAGATGCTTGTTGCATTTACTCGCACCGTAGTTCCTGATACTGTAAATGCGACGTCCGTCGACCTACGGAGGCGAAGGCGGATTTGTTGCTACCTCGAAAGGCACACAGCAAGAAGTATTTGGGAAAGCCTTTTAATGGAGTCCCAGAACTTCGCGGATGGATATGCCACACTGTGGTACTTCTTCTCGCACTGCATACTATACACCTGGTTTACATCTTCGCCTCCCATCGTGGAGAATCCTTAGTCTATATGTTCGTACATCCGTCCGTCTGTCTGTATGTCCCACGAAATCATATATCATGGATGACCTTGGCATATTTCCCTTTGAACGACCCCCAAACATTGACGCCATACCACAGCGGAACCTGGTAGCTGATAAACATCAGCGGCGCGGCCTCCGCTGGACTTTGGCGTGAGCTTCGTGGGTGACCTGGGATATGATTTCTTGCGAACGCATGCGGTTTTCCATTTCTGACGGCGCCAAACTAGTAGGGGGCCTTTTCCTAATGTTGACCGAGTCAAACTACAGTAGTACGGGTTCGCTTGTATCGAAGGACAGCCGCCGCTCATGATGTGCGCATCCATCGACTCGGGTTGGAACCGTTCACTGCACTCCCGGCTGTAAACAATATGTTTTCTTTCTGTGATGCCAGCCGTGCGATTGCTTCTGCATGTATACCGAGACAGTTGAACCTGTTGGTTTGTCCGGACGCGTTGACGAGTTTGGGGTCCTACTGTCGTAGCAGCACATACAGGCTCAACAGCGAGGCAAACGTCCATCAGTACCAAGCATACCCCACGCCGCAGCAACATCAAGATATGCAAAACTAATGAAAGGAAAGTTGCTGCTCTCATGTCGTGCGCATCGAACATCACGGATGGAAACAGACCAATGAGATTTCAGGCGTATTGTGCTGTCCGTCGTGTTTTTGCTGATGTGCGATTTCTCTTTCATGTATGCCAGCACAGTATAGGCCGTTTGTGGCGGTTTCGGCCCGAATTTTACTGGGAGTAAAACATCGGCTCCCTCGTCAAAAAGTATAGTGTACGAAATCTAGCCTACAGTAGTAACAACTACAATAATATTAGAGAGTAAAAAGAGCAGGATGGCAGTGTGTTGGGGGCAAGGGCGTATAAACGGTACAGCCACCGCGGGAGTGCATATCGGGAGGAGGTTCAAGAGTGCTCTGCGACATACAAACGATAGCATCATTGGACAGGAACGCCGTACAGTCTTCTAAGCAATACCTGATACCGTAGTACGTACACAGTCGCAGCGACTGGACCAGCAACATTTTATGGACGGATTGGTTTCCGCTGCTTCTCTTCAAAATAAGCGGTTAGAAATGTAGGAGGTTCATGGTGAAGTAGGAGGTTGAATGGTAACGGCAGATGACAGTATCATTCTGAGTGGCAGTTCATGGTTTGATATGTGGTACAACTATAAAGAGGGAACGGTAATGCGGAAACAAGGTCCTTGGTTCGATTGACACTACAGCAGTATGATTGGGCGAGAACACCGCACAGGCGTCTACCGCGC
>MEHQ01003909.1:21008-86991 GCA_008828725.1 Saccharina japonica | reverse complement strand
CCGCCCGTTCGTTCCATGATTTCGTCTATCCGTTCTATCGTTCGTTCGTTCCATGATTTCGTCCATCCGTTCGCTCGTCGCTCGTTCCATGATTTCGTTGCCTAATTTACTACAAGCAATTCCATATTTCCATGATTTCGGTCGTCCTTTCCGTAAATACCATTCATTCGTTTGTGCCTGAGGACAGCAATACTAACACTAAAAAACAAAATCTTCTAAAAAAAAAACAAAATAGCCGCGCTTTTGTCTGCCGCCGCTGTTGGGATTGTTCGTGCTCTTCTCTGACCTCCCGTCTCCGGAGACGATGATGGTGCTTCCCTTCAGCTCCTCCTGAGGGAACGTGTCCAGCACTCCCTGCACAAAGTTGTTCAGATAGCACCCCTCGCTCCATACCGCCACCTGGACAGAAAAGCACGGGGAACAAAAAAACACGCAAATACATTACAAACTATGATGAACCTTTTGTGACTTGATTACAGTATAGCTTCGTAGTGACCACGAAACGAAAGGTGTGGTATCATCAACCTTTTTACGTAGAAAGAGCGAGTAGCAGCAGCAGAACCAGCAGTAGCAGAAGTACACCATCGCGTGGTGCGCGTGTCGTACATCTCCTTTCGTTGCACTTCGAACATATCCTCCTACACCCCAGCAGCGGGCTCGCGTAAATCTGCCCGCGCAGGCGAACTTCCTTAGATGTGCCCGCACTGAAAATAGAGCCTTCCCAAGCACAACGACCAGGCGGCACACCAACCAGGCATGCATGCCTCTCGTTAGGGTTAGGGTTAGGGTTAGGGTTCCGGGTCGGGGTGGTGGCCGCCGTTAGCCGAAGCCAAAACAAGCTCACCGTCGGGAACGAATGCCTTACAGCTTCGTGACAAAACCCTACCTCCATAGAAACAGCATAATTTCATGCGGGCACGGCTTAGAAGTTCGCCTGCGCGGGCAGATTTACGGCTACTGACTAGCAGCCTATCAACTATCGTAGGCTCATTCGTGCGGTCGGTGCCGTAATCGCCATAATTTTTATAATTTTCGACTTTTTTTCCCCTCTGTACCAGGTAGTCCCCCCCAAAGGGGAAAAAAGAGGAAACATGGCACCCTCACGGTCCAGTCCATACATATGTTGAAGAAAAATAGCGACCCCGCGCCCCACGCCCACATCCATCTACATATCACTGCTAGCGGATAAGGCGGTACATACGGAAATGTAAACGACGGGGGGATGGGGGATGGGGGCTGGGGGTTGGGAGGAGGATGGTTGAGGGGATTAGGGTTTCGGGGTCATTCGAAAACGTCGCACGAGCGCGAAGAGTAGACGACTGCGTGGGAGGAGTGACAGAGGGAGGAGAGAAACGAGGAAGGGGAGGAGAAGTAGGAGGAGGACGCGGAGGAGAAGGGGGAGGAGGAGGAGGAGGAGGAGGAGGAGTATGTGAGCTGTGTTGTTCGTCGGTAACTACTATTAAATAGTAGCTCCCTTCGACGGACACAGGACATAAGCGCACAGCGCGCCCCGTTTTGACTCGCGCACCACCTTCGGCGCACGCACGTATGCACACAAGCTTTGACATATCGAAACGGAGGGGGTGTGCGTTAGGGGGCATTCGGTATCGCAACGCGCCTCGCCTAGCTCGCGTACCGCTTCTCCCAACCCCCGGCCGAGACTACAGGTACTGTACTGTACTGCACTGCACTGTACTGCTGTAATGCCTACATAAATAGTACGGCAACGTTGTACGCGCTTCCCACACACCACTGGACACCGACCACTGTCGTCCCATTGACGTGAAGATAGATAGGGATACATGGGCGACAAAAAAAACATCGCAAGCGGACGAGAAGAAGAAGAAGGGCGTGTTTTTTTGTTCTCGGCTGGTCAACCAGCCCGAACGCTGGTGTCGGGGCGGCGTACGCGATGACCAACGCGCGCAGAAACTCTTTCCGCCGAAAAGTGTGCTTTACTCCGGGAGCTCCGCCCTCCCGATTTGGTGGCTTGGCAGGGGGAGGGGGGTCCTCGGTTCCCTTCGGGTCTAGCGGGAAGCCCAACATCGAGAACTGGTCGAGGGTTTGGGTGCTGAGGGGGCGCGGCATGGACGTACAGGGAAGTCCCGTACGGTCATGGTGCCACTCCTCTCTGGCGCGAGAAAAAAAGAATGTGTGCCTTGGGGGAGAGGGGTAGAATTATTTTACGCAAGCAGAGACGAACATCTTGACAAACACAGCAACAACAAAAAACAACAGCTAACACCAGCTACGACACGGTTGTGTTACAGGACGGGTTCGGCGTACGCGCTGATCGGACTTAGTTGCACGCAGGTTGTTATCGCGAGAGACCGCGGGCGCTGGCGAGGGTGCCGAAACAGCTGCCGCATTTACACGCGCTAGCATCATCGAAGGCCAGGGAATAACCCGGCGAAAGCCCTTCCGGGTGCGGGTCTGAATTCCGAACGCTTTCGATTCGAGTCGCCGTCAGTCCCCTTCACGTCAGGGTTAAGGTTACGTGATACGGCAGCCGTCAGGTTGAGGGTGAGCGTTAGGGTTCCAGGTGCCCGTGGTCGTGGTCGTGCAAGGTGTACGGGACAACGCGTGCGCGACGTAGGCTCGCGTACGTACGTATACAGCCTCTTGTTTTTTTCGAAGCAAGGCGCGGTTGTGTGTTTTTTTTGTGACTCGCTTTTTCTCCGCTCCGCTTCGCTATTGCATTGGCTTTGCTTGGCTCCCCCCCCCCCCCCNCCCCCCCCCTCATTTTTTACTACCAGGTACCGGTATATTCTTGCTTCGTTTTTTTTCGGGTTCGTTCAGTTCGCTTTTCTTCAACCCTCATTCCTCTATAATGTTATACCCATAAAACGAAAAATAAAAACAAACAATAAAATCCCGAACGGGCGCAACAGGTACGACAACAGTCAAGCGGGCGAGGGTGGGTGGGTGACGCAATCGAAGCGGGCCGTCCAACTGGCGCATAGACTCACCCCCCCTCGACCGAGGCTTCCACCGCGACAAGGGGAGGTCATCTCTCTCTCTAGAGAGAGAGTCAAAGCGGGCGCCAAGAGAGAACTTGCCACACCGATGCAAAAAAACAATTCCGTGCGGTTGTTTGTCGCGGTCTTGCGATGGCAGCCGTCGCTTGCTGCGCGACACCAATCTCTCAAACCACCAAGGGCTGCGGAGGTTGTCGTTGGGGGGTGGCCGAGGCTGAATATAAAACATGCGAACACAGCAGTTGAGAACTAGAAAAAAAAACGAAAGTATTCATTATTTTTGCGTCGAGCCCATTGTGTACGAGGCAAGGCGTGTGACATCGCCCGAATGCCGAAAAAAGACGACAACAACAAAAACTAACAACAACAACAACAACAACAAAACTTCCGCATGACCGCGAAATCGGCCTCCCTACGTATGTAGCTGTTGTACTGTCGCCACTGGTGAATGTACCCGAATACCCCACGTCAGTCTACAATCGGTCCCCACGGTGCATGCACGCATGTAGTCTGGATCGGCGGTGTGTATGCGGCAAAAAAACGCCGGTGGGAGTGGGCGAAAAACGCCGACCGTGTGTGGCAAATTACGGCGAGTGTTCACCCTGTACCTGGAACACCCGAACAGACACGCCACCAGGCAAGCGGCGTCAACGAGTCGAGCGTGTACACAGCAGACCAACACAGCTCTCGTGTCCCCGCCGAGCCGCCTTCTACCTCGGTAGTGCTGCTGCTGCTGCTGCTACTGCTACTGCTGCTGCTGTTACTGCTACCGCTGCTTCCGCTGTACGCCATAGATTAACGTCGAAAGCAACCACGCCAAACAGAGCATCAACAAACAACGAATTACTGCGCTATACTGACGATAGCATGAGTTAAGCGCTCTCGATTCCGGCACCCACACGGCGGGCACACACGTGTGTGCACGGCCGGTGTCAGTCAACGTACCCATTGTTTTGATAGGCCAACGAACCCGTCAACCATTGCCCCCCATTACGCTAAGACCGGGCAAAAAGCCTGTCATACGTATATACGACGCAGCACGCAGCACCACACAGGACAGGCCATGCATTACAACAACAGCAGTATTGTAGTGGCTCTTACTAGAACAGCAACGGAGTTCAGAACAGACCAAGCACTCTGCCAGCACCACCTCTTGAACGCTTAGCACCCTATGCCCACTTACTAATTCGATGCCCACACCTGCGCGAGCGCGCGGGGTGGAATGAAACATGCTCCCTGCCATCTACTGTATCAGCAGTGCGATCTCGCGGTGTCAACAACATCGATAGGGGCGGCATATGCCAAAAGCGACAAAGCGGCCCTTTATCCGCGCCACCCTCTGCGAACCGAAGCACCTTGGTGCCAAAATACCTCCCCCAACACGACTTGCCGCAACCAAGAAAGAGCGGCAATCACAACACGGCTTGTAGTAAGCGTGCGAGCTGCGAGAACTGCTGGTGTACTGCGTGTACGAGCGACGTACTACAGCAATACTGCAAAAATGATCCCATTATATTCTCAAGTAGTTAGTACGTACCCAAAAAACAGGGGTGCGGTGCGGAAGGGCTTTACAACCGCTTCCGCTGACGGAGGCGTCAATCCAAACAAAACAAAACAAAACAATTCAAAAGACGGCACACAACAAACGGAGAGACGAAGACCCCTGCCCCCCCCCCCCCCCGCCCCCACCCGAAAAAACAAACATCGCGCCACCGCCGGCAATCAAAATTGCAAAAAAACGTTCAAAAATAGCCAAAACAAAAACGAAAAAAAACAAAGTGTGGGCACGATATCCCTTTCTATAATATCTGACAGCTCGACACCCCCCCCGCCCCGCCCCCCCACCCCACCCCCTCGCATCTCATTCGATCTGAGGCCATGCATGTCTGAACGAAGTTGCAACATCTAAATCGTCTACCACTTATAAAAGCCCTGCGCTGAGAAAAAAAAAAAATCGCGCCTCGCTTTTGTGCATGCATCGAGCTAACATATACGGAGTAAGCAAAACCCTATACGGAGTACGTTGCTGCGCTGTCGCTGTCGTCTGATGAAATGGTGGGAGCGGCCCCCCCCCCCCGCCCCCCCCCGCCCCGAGAGTAGATAAGAGTGAATGAACCCGAGGAAGAACGAAGGGACCCTTACGAGAGAAGAGCGAGGAGAGTCCTAGCCCTCCTAAGAAACAAAAAAAAGCAACAACAACAAAAAAGAGCGAGAATTTCCCCCCCGAGAGCACACAGGGGGCAGCAGGGGGGGGGGGGGGGGGGGGGGGGGGGGGGGGGGGGGGGGGGGGCGCGAGGGCAAAAGAGGGCGCGGAGGCGGAGGCGGAGGCGGAGGCGGCGGGACGGGACGGAGGGCAGGAGTCAACACGGGCCCACGCGCATAACGTCTCTGCGCTTTTGTTGCAATAGACCCGCTGTCGACTGGTCCCGCTTTGCGGCGATTGGCTGAAACAGACCGACCAACCGACCGACCGACCGACCAGCCTACCGACCAACCAACTGACCGACCGACTCAGCGAACGACCACGCTGTGTGAACCGTGTCACACGCCCTAAACCCGCCCCGCCCCCGCAGCAAATTCCTGCCTGGTCGGTGAAAAACTCGACGTGCTCCGTCCCGGTATTGTAGGGATGCGAGGGGTCTATGCTCATACGACTACGGCCATGCATGACATGAGTACACCCCTCCCCCGTAGCAACAGTAGACTGGAGAATCTTCGCAAATTGCCGCAGCCGTTTGTCCGTGCGTGCGGTGGTCACGTCCGGAGGGCTGGGTTCCCCTATCATGCGGCAGCGTCAGTCCTTTCCGGGGTTGCTGCTGACACCCACTCAGGGTTCTCAGAGGCGTTTCGTTGCTAAAACAGGCGTTGCTGCTAGCTGCAGAGCTGGGGGGCGGGTCTTCCAAGCCGCGGAAGGCGTAACGAAAAGGCATAAATAGACCGCGCACTGCAGAGCCATCTATAATATGTACCTGGTACACAACAACCCAGAGTTACGTTGTGTGTCACAGATGACGTACGAAGGGCCTTGCGATCCGTGCGATCGAGGAGAGACCAAAACGACATAGCCCTTCTTTTCGCCCGGCTTACCGTCGGAAACCAACGGGTCGCGACACTCCCTAACGGTGCTATTATAGACGGTTCTACCTCCGTCACCCGCATACTCTAGTGTCCTCGTCCTGTGCCTGCAGGCCCCAAAACTCCCGGCACCGCCTGTACCCCAGGAAAAGCCTGGCATCGTCGCCCCTATATATAATGTCACCAAGCCCACAAAAAAACGTCCAGAGGTGTCATGTGTGTAAACAAACCTCCGATAGAAAGCTCACGACATCCACGGTGCGGGTACAACAGACTGAACCTCCAGA
Source organism: Saccharina japonica (assembly GCA_008828725.1). Lineage (NCBI taxonomy): Eukaryota > Phaeophyceae > Laminariales > Laminariaceae > Saccharina > Saccharina japonica. The sequence goes on along the minus strand of MEHQ01003909.1, from coordinate 80,651 downwards.
TTCGAAGCAAAACTTGGGAGCAAGCCAACCACCCACCACGGTCGCCGCCTGGAGGGCAAGGTCAACAGGGCAAAAGCGTGGTGCCACCACCACCACCACCACCACCACCATCACCACGGCCGCCACAGCCACAAGCCACCGCCGCTTCCTTCATGAAGCCAACGCTTTTGGACTGAAACATGAGAAACAGCGCGACGAGCGACAGCAGCGGGACGACCGCCACCGGAGCAGCCGGAAACCGACCCCGACAACAAAAACCCGAAAACGACGACGCCCCCGATCGATCTACCGAAAAATAACCCCTTTCGTACGTACTGCAAGCCTTTTATTCAGGGACAAACTACTTGGAATTACTATGGTACGATTGTTTTTTTGCGGTATACAGTAAAAAGGGCTCAAACAAGGAAAACGGTTACGTACACACATCCACTTTGTCTGGACGTGTACAGTTACAGCGACAGTTTGGGTACGAACACGAAAACACTAAAAAAAGACAATCCTTTACATTTGCGGAGATATCATATCATAGTGTGGCATGAATGATACAACAAAAACAACGAAAAAAACAAAACAAAATGTGCCACGAAAAATACCAAGGGATAACTCAAGGTTTGGACAGATTTTTTTTCTGCCAGTTTTATGATCTCACCTTCTTTCGCAGGCCGGACGTGCCCGGTTTCATGCCCTCGATCGGCACGGTCGCCTTCTCCACAACCTGCCCCCCCTCGCCGCCGCCGCGCACCGTCGCCGCCGCCCCCAGCTTCGAATCAAGCTCGTTGCTGATGCTCTCGAACACCTGTCGAGGCGACCAAACATGCAAAAAAACGAAAGGGAAAACAAGGAGAGAAAATGAGAATTAATAAAAAATACTGGTACAAATATAGCCAATGCTAAATACGTGCAACCAAGGTATCTGATACAAGGCACATGGTAGCGCATGACAAAGAAGCAACAGCACAAATATGACACACGAGAGGGTGTGCCAACAATGACATCGTCGATGCGAGGGCCTCGAGAATAATCGCACCCCAAGCCTCGCTAGCTCGCTCGCGGCGCTTGGTCCCCAGCTGCACGCTGCTCACACGACGGAAAGCTTTGTTTTGAGGCGCGCGCCCTGCCGCGAAGAAAAAAAACACATGCCCACCCCGCGTAATATTAAAAGCCCCTATGGACCCCTTTTAAGGGGTGCCAGCGATAGAAGGGAAAACGACCAAACACAATTGACAAAAATTGGGGTGTAAAATCAACCGTCTATCATGTATACGAGAGCGGCGTGAGCGACCAGCATTTAAGAGTCCGTGCCGTGCGACTCCTTGCATTGCAACCACCGTAACTACTGACTGTAGCTCGGACACCAACCATTGTATGATTGGCATCCGCCAATTTTCCCCCTTCTTGGAACTCCCAAAAAAGAGGGTCAGTACGCGTACGAATATTGAAACACCCCTGACAAAAATATTTTCGTGCCTCGGTTTTTCCGGCGGCGCCGTCCAAGACGTAGGTGACATCCTCGTAGCACTCCTTGATGGCGGCGATGTTGTTGTAGTACGTGCTCAGCCGCACTCCGGCCTTCTCCGCGGTGTCGTCATCGCGGTGGATCAACCTGCTCCCATCGTCGTGCGCGTCGATCGAAACGGAAGGGGGGGAGAGCGCCGCGGGGTGCGTGGGGGGGGGGGGGGGATTTGTTGCTTGCCTCAGTCATTTGACAATAGACAACGCGTCCCTTTCTAGCCGGATAGCCGGGGAGGGGGGGGGGGGGGTACTCATGTCGTGCATGGTCGTAGTCGTATGACCATAGACCCTCGCATCCTTACACTGCCGGGACGGAGCATGTCGGGTTTTCACCGACCAGGCAGACATTGCTTGCACCAAGTGCGAAGCGCCATGAGGTGTTGGGCGAGTCGATGGAGGGTGAGCTGCATCCTACTAAGAAGGGGAATGTGCAAAAACACAAGTCGCGCCGGAACCAAAAGCAAAAACAAAACACGCCCGGCACCTGGTATAATATACTGCTGTACCACCGCGTCCGTAAATGTAAGGATATTCTTGGTATTTACTTTAATAACACCACGGTCCTTACATACCGGGACCTTACATACCCGGACAGATTGGTTACCTGGTATACTGTTGCGGCCAGTCGTGCCTTCAGTCAGCCCAGCCAGCCTGTCAGCCACAAGAGACGAACGACTCTACAGCAGAGAAACGATGCTTCACGGCAGGGCAGTCCATCATGAACGCGTTGCCACCACAAGAGGGGTGACCCCGCACCGCGCCACTTTGCGGTAGATTCCCAAAAACGGCTGCATCATCGCCGTGCCATATATATACAACAATGGACATGCGCTCTATATAACCAGACCGTATTCACCGCCCAGGACACGCCATATTTTTGCCGTAGCGCATCATATGTACGGCTTTTTGAGAGCCAAAACAGAGGCGGCTGGCACATAACACTCGGGGGGGGGGGGGGGGGCTCCTCAAGCATTCAGCACCCAACACGCCACGGTCAGCAACCAACACGCAACGGCCAGCACCCAAAAGGCCATTACGCAGTCATTACCTGTTGGCTATATGCCACTGCCCACTGCCCACTAGCCTTTTCAAGTCACTGTTAGGGGTGGGCTAATGTAGTAAACATAGTAACCAGAACCCATGATGGACTCAAAAACAAGGTATCCCCCCTATGTTTACACGCCACATTTGGTTCCGGTTACTATTCGTAGTAGCAGATCCCCCCGTAATAGTAAATATACCATCTCTTCTAACCAATAGCTACCCAACATCCATGCACCCAACGCCCGTCCCCGGCCTTACCTGTCGACGATGTCTGCCGGGGGCGGGCTGTACTCAAGGTGATAGATGTCGCCCGTCTCCGGGTCCAGGCGGCGCCCGACCACCCTCGCGATCAGCATCTCGTCCGGGACTTCGAGCAGCAGGAACGAGTCAGCCTGGATGCCTGCTGCGGCCAGGGCATCCGCCTGCCCATACACACAAACGTTTTCCACACACACACATATGTACACGCACAGGCAAGCGGATACAACAGCAGCACATTTTAAATACGAGTAGCCGTTTCGAGCGCAGGACAGGGATGGACAAACACAGGGGGGGGGGGGGTGAGGTCACACATCGGACGAGTAGGCGCGCGACGTGACAGCCCTCGCAACCCACCCACTACGAATACTCGCACCGAAACCCCAGAGCGCACCCACTCGTACTATGCTACAATTTCACAGATTAAAAAAATACCGTTACGTCGTATTTACCACAATGTTTAGCCCGGTAAAAAAGGCATTCTCCAACACAAACGCCTCCAAAACCAACACTATAACAACCCCGTATTATGTGTATGCATCTCGTCGTCCCATTATACTTTTCAATGTCTTCAGAGTCCAAATCCATATTTTACGAACAGCATAATGCTGTCACCACAACAATATCGGCCTCATAACCACTACATATATATATACTACTCGTACAGCTTTTGAGCACAGCCGGTGGTGGTGGTATATCTCCACATGCCCACACCTGAGCGCGAGTTCGAGGGAAGCCGTCGAGCAGCCACCCTTGGCTCTGGCAGTCCTCCTCCTCCAGTCGGTTCTTGACGATGTCGATGATTACCTCATCGGGCACCAACGCCCCCTGCAAAAACAAACAAACAAAAACATGCCGCACGAACAACAACACCCAGACTTATTTATGTGATTACGTAACAGAACTGGAAGGTGCTACATACCATACGTACGGCATGCGTACCTGTACATACTCTCGTGTAGAGGTGCGTGTTCCCCTGCCGCTGTGAAAATGAAAAGAGGAAAACAATCCCGTACAGAGAAATATTATAGCAGAGCTGAAGGGAGAGCAACGACCGATCAAGCGCCTGATAAAACCCTTTACACAGCAGTGATAAAAACAATTTACACAGGGGACCTCTACGTGCTGATATCGAGACCACGAAAACGATAAAGTGCAGTCTTGTCAACCGACAATTAATAATAATAAAAAAAAATAATAATAATAATAATAATAATAATAATAATGGTATATTAATTACGAGCGAATGCCGGTCGCCCCGGTGGTCTAACTGGTAGCCACGAAGCCTGTAGGCCCGGATGTCGAGGGTTCGATTCTCCCCATGGAGGTTTTTATTCTCAAATGACACCATCTGTCGAGAGCGCATATTATAGCGTGGGTAAGCAAAATTCGACGAGAGTTGACGAGGGAAGAAAGTGCTGAAATCTTCTCGCGATAAAAATGCAAGGCAAGAACCGTAGTGGGGGAGGAGGGAGAGGAGCCTACTTTGTGACCCCGGATCTGAGTTACGACTAGGGAGGGAGAAAGACGGAAGTGCGAAGATAATAAATGGGATGAACAACAAAAAATAAATAAAAATAAAATGCGAGTTTCTAATCTTGACCAAGTCTCTCGTGATAGGGACCCCTTGCGAGAAAGCGTCGACCGTTTTTTTACTTGATTAAACAGTTGAATCTGTCTGCACTTTTCCGTCGGCACTTTTCCTCAATTTCTCGGGTTTTTATTCGTCTACTACGTGGTTATCCAACATATTCTCATAATTTTATCTGTCTAATTCGTTGCACTCACATTTTTTTTTTTTTTGTCGTATACGGGTCTCGAAACCATGACCCATGTAATGATAGGCACCTGCACTACCTGTTACCCTACACGTACAAGTGGTGTGAGTATCCAGTTTTTATTTACTTCTATAGTATACGTACTGCAACTCTAAAACGGCGAAAAGAACGTGGTCAACACGGTTTCGAACCCGTGATCCTAGTCTGCGCCATCATGCGCGTGTACCGCCTGAAGGGAGGGCAGAGGGGGTTCTCGGGGCACGTCGTTGACGTTTTTTCCTGATGTTTTCCCCACCAATGCACACAAGCTGACGACAGTTACTAATAATAATGTGAAGGACAGGGTAGTTACGTATGTATCGTAGACCTCGGAATCACGCATGTAAACATGGATACCTCAAACGACAGGCCTAAAGAGCCTGCCAAGTCATCAACCCCGGGTCGGAAGCGGTCCCTTCGTTTTGACGTAAGGTCGAACTCTCCCCGGGGAAACGACGTGGTCATCCATTGTGGGGCCCCGCATAAGCAGGGTCCCACAGGACGGAAACCTCGAGGGTGGTGCCCTCGCGCGCTCGCCCCTTGGCGCCCTCCGAGACATAGACAATTAGCACCTCCTTGCTACATGATACGGAAGAAAACTGCTCGGCACGGTCGGCCGTAACGACCCCTGCAGGCATCAGGGATTGGGAGCTCGTCACTACGACATCATTGGCCTCGGGGGCAGGCGCTAGTTCCACATTGGTGACCACCGTGGGATTCGAACCCACGAGTACGAATACATGACGAGGGGCAGGCGCTAGTTCCACAATAATAATAATAATAATAATAATAATAATAATAATAATAATAATAATAATAATAATAATAATAATAATAATAATACTTTTCGCGCGCAGCAGTACAAATAGGGCCAAGCTTGGCCATGCTGCGCTCGTCTCGTACAACTCCTAACCATTGTATATATGGACTGCTGTAGTTCGGACACCAGATGTTATCATCCCCCAACCACGCAGTGGCGGGTGCTGCGATCGACACTTGACCCTTTCAGAACTGCAAAAAACTAATATCCTACACTAATTCCAAGTAGTTTGTATCCAAAAACGGGGGACCGGTTCTTTTTGGGGTTAATATCGTCAACTTTCCTCTCACAAGTCCCAAAACAGATTTCAATAAGCAGCCCAGTACGAGTACGTATGTACTCGTAACTGTACTGCTGTATGACGTCACAGCAGTAGTGCACGTTGTTACGTACTGAACTCTCACATCCCACGTTCCAAGTTCCGATTTCCCGATTTTCAATTGAAAATTATCAGGCCCGCGGACAGGAATTTCGTCGAGGGTCGAGGGAAAACAAAAAAATAAAAGGAGGTACGTACTCGTCGAGTAGAAAATTCGCCAAATAAGTCTGTAGCTCGAACCGCACCAACCGTACGCCTTTGTTCCTATTTTTGAGCGAAGACGTGGAGAGGGGAATGTGTTGTTTCTACAATAATGCTGTGTAGTACCTTCCCTTCTTCCCCTCGCTGCCTCGGCACAGTTTTTGCTTTGGCATGGCCCATAGCGATGGGGGGGGTCTTTCTAGCGAGCAAGGCTAGGCTCACCCTCAAGCGGACCGATACCTTCTTGCTGCTGCGCACCCGCCGCGAAGCGTGTGCAGCGGTAGAGTTGGATCGGCACTGGTGCGTTAGGCGCAAAAGTTCAGATGCACGGGCCTTTTTGGCCGTCGGTGTAGACAGCAGTGTCCATCTCACTTTTGTGCGCGGAGGCAGACGCCATCAGAAAGGTGGACGGACACTATGTACACGGCCCTAGGTGTGTTTGCTAGAGGGAGCTGTACTGTCTCAGTAACCTGGCTTCGCCATCAAAGGAGGAGGGAGCGTGTGGCGACGAGCTGTAGTTTGGACTGGTCAATCCCTTCAGCGCGAGAAGTTTTATTTTCCAGACCAAGCACCCTGAGTGCAACGAGGGAGAAAGCGAGGAGCCGACTGGGAAGGACAACAACGAGAGCGAGTACGGACGGAGCAGGTCGAGTGTGGTCGTGCTAGGACTGGCCAAGTGGCACCGGAGCGGCGCGCCGGATCACAGCAGCACGCCGCAGCAGCAGCACAGCAGCGCGGAGCAGCCATCCGGAGCACGGACGACATCGACCCGTGACGAACGGACAATCATTTTTGTTTTTTTCGTTTTTCCCCCTGAATTTCGTTGTTGGGTCTGTGTGGATGACGTCACTGGTTTTGTAGAGAGACGCGGCAGAGATGGCGCGGACACCCCGGGTGCCTTCATTGTGTGCCTGATCGTGGAAGACCCCTTCAATGTGGAACGATTCCTAATCAGTGTCGATGTTTATAATGCTGTGCCTAACACAGACGTTCAGGATAGATTCGAGCAATTGTCAATTGACGTGATGGCTTTGGTTGGCTGTTCTTTTTCACTGTGTGCCCGCGGACTGTCATTCCGGCAGCACTTCAGACAGCAGCTGCGTGCTCCATCTTGTTCCCACGCCTACCGTGTGTTTTTGTACAGACAGCACTTCAGACAGTAGTTACGCTGTAGTCGGCAAATTCATTGGTAAAGAGTGGGAGGGGGGGGGGGGGGGGGGGCGATGCTGCTGTAGTCGAATGGAGATTGCGGGCGTGTAGTTCAGTTTTGGACACGCATAACATGCTGTAGGGATTTTTAGGTGTACCTCTTCGGACTGGTGTATCCTTTCCCTGCGAAGTGTGCGTGTTCTTTAGGATTCTCTGATGGCTCTAGCACTTTTGTGACCACGGGCTGTGATCTTGCTAGATCAGACTATAGGGATTAGCAACTGAAACGAGTTTAATGTGAAGACAACAACAACAACAACAACAACAACAGTACCAGGTACTTACGAAGAGATCAATATACCCGCACACCGCACACCCAGTGCCCGTTTTGATTATGTATCCTATTGCTGGAGAGAGATGAGCTATGATATATGGCCACAGACGAAAAAGTACCAGTACTCCGTACGTACACCGTAGGCCATATACGACGATGTTCGTGCATGGATGTTGTGGTGGGGCGTCGTGAGGCGGAACGGAGAGCGGAATAAAAGCGGGGCAATTTTAATACTCGTAATGATCTACCTGGTACACGCACTCCGTACATACCGCCATATGATACTCGTACCTCGAACACGCTCGTTTCCAACCCAAACACTTCGTAAGATATGTACGATCACAACAAAGGGAACACTCGGGGGATCAAGCATATAGGTGACACGATTTGATATAATAAATACCCGTACTCGTAGTATGGGTGCGCACCTCGTTCATGAAGCCCTTGGCTTTCATCCCGACAGGTGTCTCGTTCTTCACCGCCTCCCTCAGCATGTCGCCTGCTCGTCGTATCATACGGGCAGTCGTATCATCGAGCCAAAAGGGTGGTAAAAAAGCAAGACTCAATGTCACGCAGGACACAGCGGGGCAACAACGTCATGCGCAGCTGGGGGGGGGGGGGCGTACTCATTTGTTGCTTGCCTTAGTCATTTGACCATTGACCACGCATCCCTTTCGAGACGGAGGTATCTTTATCTTACGAGTAGTATCTACCGCCGTACCGTCATGCTTTTTATCTCTGCCAGCACTACGTGGTATAACCGAGTGGGTAGCACTAACTAAGTAAGTACGAGTACCGTAGGTAGGTTACTGCTCGGGAGTATTCACACGGGCATTGAGTATTTCGAGACACCCGTGGTCGAACATGAGTCTATGGGCGCATAGATGAGAATGTACTGTACGTAGCTCAGCTCGAGAATGGAACGAATGGAAGCTGAAGCTGGCTCTCGACTCTGGATTTGGTTTTCGGGTCATTTTTTTTAATTTATTTCGCACGACGTAGGAGTGTATGAGCACTACCGGTACTCGGAGCACTGAGGCTGAACCCTCTTGGCTGACCCTACAGCAGCAGCCGCATTCTGCAGTAAACCCGCCGCAGCCGCCGCTACCATAGCAGTAGTAGCAGCAGCAGCAGCAGCAGCAGCAGCAGCATCCTATTAGAACGTCCGATCGCTACGTACTCGTATGGGCGGGGGATACCACGCCGGAAGTACTGACTACTTCTGCTGTATTATATTAGCCGCAACTGCTTTACTCCTCTTGTCATGCATCCAGACTCCGACCAGAACCTCGTACGTACCTGTCGATAAATGGACAACGCCATAGCGTTCCTTGATCATGTTGCACTGCGTGCCCTTCCCAGACGCTGGCGCGCCGGCGATGATGATCCTAGGGGGGGGGGCACCAGCATCCATCGCCATACCCCTCTCCGACGACGCTGCGCGAGCAGCAGCAGAAGAAGAAGCCACTCTCCCGGCTACCCACCTCCTGCCTCGCGTTGACGCTGCGGACGACCTCGGTGACACGGGGCGAGATGCGACACTCGCAGCGCTGTTCGCCGCTGCAGGCTTCGAGACGCCGAACCAGTTGCGCGTACGTGGAGAGGACGGTGCTTTCACTACGGGGTTTACGAAGGCGGAGTCGGTGGTGGTTGGTGGCGCTCCATCGGGAGCTAGGGCGGCAGTGCAGCAAGCCAGGCTTAGGGTCGTCGTTAGTGCTACTAGCAGGTTGAGGCCGCAGTTTCGCCGACGTACGTTTTGCGACCGCATGATCACGCCGTGTTCAAGCAACCGTGCTCCCACTCTAGAGGCTCAAAATAGCGAAGAGCGTTGAGGGGTCCGCGCTACGCACTGCGGGATGCTTAGCTAGTGACCCTAAGCCGTTGTTGGCTGCTGTCGTCCTGCACGATTCTCAAAGCTTTCAAAGCTCTGGTATGGAGGTTGCGACATTGTTGGAGGAGGCCGTGCTACCGGGGGGAGACATAGTTTGTTGCAGTTCGGCAAAATTCGTGAAAAAAATCGCAACAGCAGTTATTTTTGTTGTCGTCGTCCAAAATCGATGTTCGTTCGGAGCTCGCTCGTGCTGTTGTTGTTGTAGACTATGAGCCCTCACCTACTCACCTAGGTAGCGCTCTAACACGCCGAGAGAAGGGGCTAGCTTCTGGCCAGGTTCACAGTCAAGACGAACGGGGCACGTGGAGAACTCTCTCGCAAAAAATACTTCAGATGCAGGACTTGTGCAGGAAGAAGAGGAATCGTTTGGACAACAAATAGCAAAAAAAATAGTCACTGACGTCTCGTGACTCAACCACCCGGTCCGTCCTCTATTTCTTAGAAATGTGGCGGGTGTTATTTACATTGTTGTGGTGTTGTGGTGTTGTGGCACCCTGCAGAAGCGAAGACAGCAAACAGGTGATCGAGCGACGAGGCAGAGCGATGGATATTTGATACTTGGAATTTCGATATTTTGATTTTGATATTTTTGAAATATTTTCAAAATGTTTTGTGGTGTGTTTTTTGTTTTTTGTTGTTGACCAGGGGAGGGGATGTTTGGGGAATTAAGACTTCCCCTGAAAGCCGTCTTTTCTTGTAGAACACCAGCGAAAGCTCACACAACATGAACCGCGTGAGCTGTGAGCTACGAACGTCAACTCAACTCCCTTGACATGTGGCGGCGATTACTTACCGCGTCCCTATGCGCCACTACCGCAGGAGGGTTTGATATTCCGTTTGCACGTCCATCATCCGTGCAAGCATCATGCACTCCCAACCTGGACTCGTTAGCTACCGCATCCTGCTATCGTGATAGGTGAGTAAAACTTCGTACTACGTACTGCTGTGTGTGTGTGTTCTTCACATTAAACCTTCCTTTCTACCCGTCGACATCCAGCACACCCAGTGTCCGTGCCGATTCATCATCCTAAAAAGGTACCAGTTCTGTGGTCACAAAACTACGACACAGAGATACTACGCTCAGTGCAGTAAGCAGAGCAGACAATGCAATGCCATATACGACAGGCAAGACCTACCCTGCTAGCAATCCAGGTGCATGCAAGAGAAAAAAAGAGAAAAGAAAGAAAAAAGCGAAAAGGAAAAATAATAGAAAGTAAACATACTGAAGCAAATCAACAATCAAGCAACCAAACAAAAGCATGACAAAATGAAAAGAAAAAAAAACAAAAATGTCGTGCTTCTCCCAGATGAGATGCGACATCTAGTTAAAAGAAACCAAATGAAATGAAATGAACCGAAAAAAAAAACAGTGCCAACAAAGCAAGACTAAGAACGACAGGAAAGAGACAGGCAGTCAGCACACAAAAGCACAAAAGTACCTTCCAGCCAGCCGAGGCAGGGTTTGTGCCGGTAGTACAGGCAGGTTCTACCAGCTAGTCGGTCTGGTACTGGTACCTACTCTGTTTGCCGTCTCTTTCCTGCTTTCGTCCGCCGCGGTTTCCCTATGAACCCCCCCCACCCTCTGTCTCCATTCCCTTGGGCGCCACCCATACAACGGATACGTGGCACTTCCTACTCAGTTCCGTTTCGTCCTCGTGCCTCACACGAGAGTCCAGGAAAGAGAAGAGGAAGTAACAAAAACAAAATGTATACGTACGTAGCTAAGCAGCCAAAGAAAGTCCTAGGAAAATTCGGGGGGGCGGAGAGACAAAGGCAAAAGCGATCACGGCAAAAATAAAAAATAAACCAAAACAAATGGATGATGCGAGGGATTGTAGCATGAGAGTTGTGCCCCGGCCTCATAATTCTGGACCGGGTACCCGGCCCGGTTTTGAGGGATTCAGACTGGCCCGGCCCGGGTACCCGGCGGGTCGAAGGACCCGGGTACCCGGGTACCCGGGTACCCGGGTACCCGGTGGGTCGGAGGACCCGGGTACCCGGGTACCCGGGGTATCATACCGTATTTACCCCCCCCCCCGCTTGCTTTTACCGGCCTGGAAGCGGAAAGGTACTCAAACGACGTGGTAAGGAGGTAGGTGGGAGAAGAAGACTTGATTTTGTCTCTTACTGTACGATGAATCTTGACAAATAACAGAAGGCAAGGGGGGTGGATATCTCTACTTTGTGGCAAAGTGAAAAGAACGTAAGTTAGACCGGGTTTTGTTTTCGTTGATACCTGATACATGATACTGACCTGCGATACTGCTGTCATACCCTTGTTGCCTATTGCGCTCGTCATCAGCAAAATCCTACTCCGAGTACGATTGCTCGAATTTCATGCGACAAATCCCGTCACCGACAGACAGCAGAGGAGAATATAATGTATATTGATGCGGGTACCCGGATACCCGGGTACCCGGGTACCCGGGGCACAGATACCCGGCGGGTCGCAGACTTGGACCGGTCCGGTTCCGGTCCCGGCCGGGCCGGGTACCCGCCACCGGGTACCCGGTTCTCGCCCAGCCGGGTTACAACTCTAGTTTGATTTCCTGGCTCATGGTATAGGAGGGCCGCCAGCGGCTGGTAAGAGTATCGTGTGTGTGTTGTGTGTTGGGTATCTCGGTGTGCTGTGTGCTGTGTGCTGTGAGCTGCGAGCTGTAAGCAGTGAGCTGTGCGCAGCAAGTTTTCAGGGGCTCCGTATATCGTAGAACCGGGTACCCGGGTACCTGGGTACCCGGGTACCCGGGTCACAGATACCCGCGGGTCACAGGCTTGGACCTGTCCGGTTCCGGTCCCGGCCGGGCCGGGTACCCGGCACCGGGTACCCGGTTCTCGCCCAGCCGGGGCACAACCCTACTGCAGCACGCTGTCGCACAGCGTTAACACTCAAGCAAAAGAAAATTAAAAAAAAAAAAAAAAAAAAAAGTTCACGTCGTACCAGCAGTACTCGTCAAGTACTCATACCAACCTCCCACCGCATGAGGTACCTGGTATATGGAACCTGGGGTACGTTTCGATTGGTCACTTAGGTATAGGTCTCCCTCTTGCTGTCCTTCGCTCTTGTGCGCGCGCTTCTTGTGTGCCGTTTCAAGTTCAACTGTATCAATACTGTACGTAGCAATAGTAGTGTGTATCAGCACGTCAGCACGTACAACTAACTGCTGTTATACTGCTTGTCGTCGTAGTTGATGTAACTCGAGTATGTACTGCTTGTATTCCAGATCCCAGCAGTCTGCGGTCGGTCGTGGAACACAACACTAGAACACCAGAGCGGTCGACACCGCTTTGAAGTTGACGAAAAACTTGCTGTGTGGATCAAAACGCGCAGATGTCGAAGACGGCCCACTCGCACCGCAACCATGATGGCCGGCCCAAACAAGGGACGAAAACCCGCATTTTTCGCGGACTGGCCCGTGCTGGAAGCCGAGTTGAGATCATACTTGGCGGAGCGGCAGGCAGGAGAGCCCGACGAAAGCGACCGAAAACCGTCTCCTTCGAGGAACCCGATGCTCAACTTCCTGTCGATTGATCCCACCGGGATGGCCCTCGAGGACTCTCCAGACCCAGACGAGTGGGACGGGGAGATAGACGCGCTTGCCTATAGCGAGCTGACACGGTGAGGCGCTTTCTGGGTGGTGTCCTGAATCTGTATGTATGTGTGTCAGGTATGTGTGCATGTATCCTACAGTATGTGAAGTAGAACTGCGAGAGAGGTTGGTCGTACAGAGTTGGCCTTGCAGAGCTGGCCTCGCAGTACGCAGCAGTATGGTTCGTCATGTAGTGCGCAGTGCATCCGGACCTTGAATGACTCTGCCCTGTGTGAGGTAGGCGCGAGCCTTACTTGATGGAAACCCATTTTAACCATTCATGGAGGAAGGAGTTGGTGGTTTCGCTTGCGAGTGTGCTTCGTCTCCCGTTTTGCGATTGGCCGTTGTGCCTCCAGACATCATGTATATCTTACGGGCAGAAACCACAGCGCGGACACGTTTGGCGTGTTTTCAAACCACATGAATGTCGGACATGCTATGCGGCCCGTTAGTCAATGTGGTGTACCCGGCAAAGAGTACGAAGTATATTTTAAATACCTGGTAAGTAGTAACAATCGGCTGCCCTACCTCGAGTGTTCTTTAGCTTTGCCGTGTACAGGTCGTAGGTACTCCGTGTATATAAGCATTGATTGTTGATACGGGTCGTACTTTGTTGAACAGAAGCGGAGAACGCCTACAGTACTGCTGTATTCGCCTGTCGGCCTCACTCTACTGCTGTTGTGGCAACGTCCAGTGCTGAACCACTTCCGTGCCTCGTCCCTCCCCGAATTGATGTGGCAGTTACGGATACGGATACCTCGTCGAACCGATGATGAACGCGGGGGGGTACGCTGTGGCATCGGAGCTAATGGGAATCGATTTGAACTCTCGTACTCTCAAGACGAGGGAGTATTACGAGCGAATGAATCCTTCAGTGGGCATGAAGAGAGAAGAGCTGGATGGCTTCCTCACGCTGGGAAGGCAAGTTTTGCGGACACCCCACATCAGCTGTGAACATTTTTTTTTTGCAATATAACACGTACCCAGCTACCTTATATATACCTCGTAGCATGCAAGCCCTTCGGCTGATCCGGCGTTCTTACATTAAGGTTATGATTGATCTTACGTCTTTGAATCGTTTGTTTTTGTTTGTGGACATTGCCGTTGACGTTGGCTAGCAAGTGGCCTTGCAAGGCCGCGTGCGGATGTGGCCGGCTGTGGTGCAAGGACCACCGCGAAGCCCCTTCGAAACGTGACGTTGTGCTTCGTTCATGTTTTACGTCTTTGCCCTCATCGACAGCGCAACACACTACTGGTAGTTTCTTCCTGCTCTGGAGTGCGTAGCATGATGCGGTGTTGCGGTCCGATATTCCGTCTCCAGCAACATTGCCAGTTCCATAGCACAAATTGCGCCACATTCTGTTTCGTCATCGCACCACAGGGATCAGCTTTTCCACTGATTTCACGTGACCTCTAACGCACCTGGGTTGCACTCTCTATACGTGCACCCACAGGGCGCGGGAGGATCGGCTAGACTCCGTGGCGGAGGTGGATCGCGAGGAGCGAAGTAAATCCCTCTTCGAGAAGCAAGCCATGATGGACAAGGTCAGAAAGGCCGAGGCGAAGGCCGCCAAACCTACCCTCCTGAGCCCTAGAAAGGTCGCGCTAGGCGGTAGAAGCCAGGGTGACGTGGACGACGAGGTGTTCCGCGCGCCAGGCCTCCCTGAGGATCAAAGGGGACCCAGCCAATGGGTACCTCCGGTTCGTGATGATAGCGTCCCGGTCCAGCCACTACTGCTGTCGCTGCCGCAGCGGGCCAACACCGTGGCGGTGTTCGCCTGCTGCGCTGTCGCGTTTGGCCGTGGCACTGCGGGCGCTATGGAGGCGGGGCTCTTACCTCAAGGGGTGGCGGAGGTCGCAGTGCCGGCAAGCTTGTTTCTGTTGGGACTGAACGTGGCCAGCGCCGCCGTGGGCGCATCGATTGCGAAGAGCAAGGGGCGCTCTGTGCCGCTGTGGGTGTTTAAGGGGGCGATGGCGGGAGTAACCAGCGTTTTGGAGCTGAAGAAGCTTCCGGACATTGGTCCGAGCGCGGATCTGTCGCCCGGAATTGGAGCGGGGGAAAGCAGTGCATGACTACGGTAGCAAAATGCTCGAGCTGTCGAGGAGACTTATTTCCCCCCCTCCCCGAGGGATGTTTTCGGCTACGATCCTTTGTCAGCGGCAGATATTATGTCCTCGACACTCGGTGGTCAGGGTTTTTCCCTCTAGAGAAATAGTGAGAATATCACACGAGGTGGACTGCAATTAAGCTCTTCTTGTCAATTTCATGCAGTACGACTTGGCCATCGCGTTGGTTTTCCATGTCTGTGCGCCTGCCTGCCCAAAGCGGTATGCCGACGTCACTTCACTGTTGTGTTTGCCTGGTGTTTTCCCTATCGTATTCGGCACGGTCCCACTGCCGGATAACGTGTATTTGGACAAGACGCACACTTAGTTGGCAATGCTTTTGAATAAGTACATTGTTCAGTGGCAGATCAACAACGTCGTAAAACGTTTTTATGAGCAACCTGTAGATGTGCGTGTTCACTTCAGCAAAGGCAGAACCGTTGCGCATCAACAACGCCGTGTATCCTGCTCCTACTATTATAGTGGTGCGTTAAAGCCGCACAGCAGTAGCTGAGTATGCGCGAAAGAGTTATTCGCGCCACCCGCGATGCCGCGCCACCTTCGACTAATATACTGACTGCTCGATCATATAATGCAAGAGAGATTTTTGTGCTAGTGTTTGGAGCCTTGTAAGGCAGGATCCCGTGCCGCCTGTGTCAACACCTTTCTTTATAGAGAGTTACATCCGAGCCCACGTCGGCCGGGAAAACAGCAGCAGCATCAGCAGTACGTATGTACCAGTATAGCCTTTTGGACACCACTACAAAGCTGCTATAATAATACAATCACAATTGTACTCATCCGCGGGAGAAACGCGACGACACTGAGTCTCCTTGCAGCCTCGCAGTCGGCAGTCTCGTTTAGAGTGTCTGCAGGGGTGCACGCAAACAGAAATCCGACACCACACTATCCATTGACCCACGGGCGGGGGGGCGTCTACTAAAACCAAGTAAAAAAACTTTGAAAAAAGCGTTGTAGGTAAATTCGTCCAGAAATATTTAATCCCACCCTACGTACTGGTCGTTTGTTTTTCATGTTGGTTGGCCTTGTGGTGTCGTTTTGTCTTTTTGACGTGCATCCACGGTTTGGGGGCAAAATACTGGGGACTGCAAGTACAACTGAATCGGAAGATGTTTGCAGTAGAAAAAGGAAAAAAGGTCCTCAGTCCTCTCTCTGTAGTCTTGTTGACGAATACATACATACGGCGTAGGGTCGATCGACGTGGAAAACGATCGCGCAATAACGAAGTTCTATCGCAGCAAGCACTCGCTGCTCTATGGAGGGCCCAAGAGTAAACCTACGCCGTCGACCAATCACGAGTCATGGGGGCGGATCATAGGGCTGCGAGTATGACGGTACAAGGGTAAAGAAGTAAGAAGATACAACCGCCAGAGTACGAACAGAAATAGACGCAACAACGCGGAAATAATCGAAACCCGGGGGCAAGTCAGAAAAACGTACCGCATATCTCAACCCCGGGCCAGGGCCGCCGCTCTGTGCTGCACCTTCTACTCGAACATCCACCCTTGCTTATCACACTGAGAGCTGTAGTATGCGTTGCCAGGCCCTCGAAACGTTGCTAGTCTTGTGGGTAGCTACCCTAGGTGATGCCTTCACAGGCGCACCGTTCTCGTTCAACGTGCGAAGCGGGAGCGGCGCTTCGTCACTGAGTAAGACTCATGTTTCTATGTCTACCTCGTCACAATCAGGCTTCGGAACGCGGGGGGATATGATCAAGGCAGCCGGGGTATCAGTTGCTGGCGTGCTTGGCTCAGCGATGCTTCCTGCGGGAGCCCTCGCAGCGGCTGACCAACAGCGTAAAGGTGAGGTCATTCTCAGGCTTGCGGCTTGCATCACGAGAAGAAAACTACAGCTGTGTGTCGATCATGAAAGAGTGGTCAAAATCGATGTGTCATGTATTTGTCATGATTGTTGACGTACTTGGCGGAGTACCTTTCGTCTCTGATCGCATACTCGCAATGCACTGCTGCGCTAACTCTGTGCACCAGCAAGAAGTCGGCGTGCAAGTGGGTTTTTCGAGCTGTTTCCGCCTTGCTGCATGTTCCCGTGGACGTAGCTGTGGTGCCGCCATACTGCCGGGTGTTATGTTGGTTCGTGGAAAGTGGAAAGGGCATACGTAGCACGGAGTACACATACTTCGCTCAACAGTTGCGCAACACCTATATCAGCGTGCCCCATCTTCAGATATTTTTGTTTGGTACCAGCAAACCTCCATTCTACGTACGAGTCACATTCTTGTTCGCTTGTGCACGCACACTCGTGCCTCTGCTGTCTGCTGTACGGCAGAGTACGAACGGTTGCTATACGAGTACCCCTTCGCTGGTCACTTATTCGAGCCCTTGTCTCTGCCATTATTCGTTCTCAACAGTTTTCACAACAGCTGGCGGCGTAAAGTTCATCGTCTTGAAAGAGGGCAGCGGGCCCGTCGCGAGGGACGGTGACTTCTGCGTTGTGGATTTCACAGGGTGAGACGTGATAACGACGTACAAGTCGTATCATACTCGTAGCTCTACTGGGTACTACTGCTGTCATACTGTGAAGATACCAGAGGTACCTGGTACGTATACCAGATCCCCGCCTGAGGTTTGTTTGGTTTGGTTCATTACGGCCCTGTACTCGTAGACTCCTTGCGCCCACTCGTGACCACCGGGTAATTGTTTGTGTTTACATCTTGGCCCAGCTTCGACAAAATGATAGTTAGCCTACCCTAACATCTCGTTCATCTTTATTCCGAGAAATTTCCCAGGCGGTTTGGGTTTGGGTTACAGCAGTGGGTACCCCGATTCAAGAGCGCCCAAGATACGAGCATTCGGGATTTAAGAGCGGTCCAATCGGCATATCCCGCGTATACTAAAAGCTGCTTGTATACGATAATGCCCACTACAGATAAGAGCAATGCGTAGTTAAGAGCGCCTGTTTTGGCTTGTCACGGGGCTTGTCAGGAGTAGCTCTACAGGGGTACCACTGTATGTTAGGGTTTGGAGTTTGGAGTCATGTAATAGAGGGTTTCCACGTAGCACAAGTTAGACAGTTTTTTTGGGCGGCTCGTGATTTTTGGGCGGCTCGGTATCACGCCGCATTTTGAGCCGCCCTTTTCGTGAAATTGTCATAAAAAAAAACTGTGGAAGTTTTTCAAGAAAGTGTCTTATTAGGGTGTGTCCAAACAGAATCGAAAATCGAAATCGAAAATCGAAATAATTTCGTTTTCGGTATCATTTTAGCCGACGTGTCCAAACAGAAACGAATTGGGAAACAGCAAGATCCAGGCGAAAAACAACTGAGAGCACAAGCCATGGGCTGTTCACAACTATGTACACATGCCGACAATCTAGCGCTCGGCACCACAGGCCCACCAGAGGAGCAGGGAGAAGCGACGACAATTCCATACGGGAGGTCGTTGGGCCTCCCATGGAGGTGGTCGCGTGTCCAACGTTGACGCCCCGGGATCAAAATTCAAATTATACTGAGAACGAACTTCCAACCTCATTCTCGAGGGCATCATGCTGAACTCTACTCAAATTCTGTTCGATTTGGCTCGAACGCCGGGAAACAAAGGCCCTAGAGCGTCGGGGCTGGTGTTGTGGTTGGCCTGCTGGCTATTTACGGGGGACCTATGCGGCTGTGTTGCCGTGCTAGCTGTGGGCTGTGGGTTGCGAGCTGCGTGCGGCAGTCCTGATGTGATATTTTGACGTGGCTGCGCTGACCAGTAGGACACGCTGAATTGTTGCTGTTCGTGCTTTCGTTTTCCTTTTCGTTTTTCAGCTGTCAACGTTTTGTTTTTCGCAATAGGTTGGAAATCGTTGGTTTTCTCAGAACAACAAAAACGAAGGGGAACACGTTTGTGCCAGGGACCAATCAGCGCCCTGTTTATTTTCATTTCGTTTTCGTTTTTCGTTTTCGTTTCTGTTTGGACATGCTCACTCAACTTTTTGTTTTTCGCAATAGGTTGGAAATCGTTGAATTTCTCAGAACAAAAAAACGAAGGGGAACACGTTTGTGCCAGGTACCAATCAGCGCCCTGTTTATTTTCATTTCGTTTTTCGTTTTTCGTTTTCGTTTCTGTTTGGATGTAGGGAACCAATCAGCGCCTCGTGTTAGTATTCATTTTTGATTTTCGATTTTCGATTTTCGATTCTGTCTGGGTGTGTCCAGACAGAATCGAAAATCGAAATCGAAAATCAAAATCTGATAATAAACGAGGCGCATGATGTCCAAACAGAAACGAAAATCGAAATCGAAAATCAAAATGATACTAAACGAGGCGCTGATTGGTCCCTCGCTCACACACGTTCCCCTTCGTTTTTTAGGTTCCGAGAAAATGAACGATTTACAACCCATTGCCGAAATCAAAAAGTTGACAGCTGAAAATCGAAAAGCAAATCGAAAGCACGAGCAGCAACAATTCAGCGTGCTCTACTGGTCAGCGCAGCCACGTCAAAATATCATATCAGGACTGCCGCACGCAGCACGCAACCCACAGCTAGCACGCCAACACAGCCGCACAGATCCCCCGTAAATAGCCAACAGGCCAACCACAACACCAGCCCAGACGCTCTAGGGCCTTTGTTTGCCGGCGTTCGAGCCAAAGCGAAGAGAAATTGAGTAGAGTTCAGCATCATGCCCTCGAGAATGAGGTTGAATGTTCGTTCTCAGTATAATTTGAATTTTGATCCCGGGGCGTCAAAGTTGGACACGCGACCACCTCCATGGGAGGCCCAACGACCTCCCGGTATGGAATTGTCGTCGCTTCTCCCTGCTCCTCTGGTGGGCCTGTGGTGCCGAGCGCTAGATTGTCGGCATGTGTACATAGTTGTGAACAGCCCATGGCTTGTGCTCTCAGTTGTTTTTCGCCTGGATCTTGCTGTTTCCCAATTCGTTTCTGTTTGGACACGTCGGCTAAAATGATACCGAAAACGAAATGATTTCGATTTTCGATTTCGATTTTCGATTCTGTTTGGACACACCCTTTTTTTAGTTTTGTCTTCGCAAATTATACCAATTGCGAACAGGCACACGAGTAGGTACCATACACCACCAGGTCGTTCCATCAATCAATACACTGCCTACAGCAGTCTCCAACTACCAGTCGTCGCTCAGCGGTACCGCTCCATCGTCGCATCGAGTGGTGTCGGCGGCCCGCGCACGTAGTCCGGTCTACATCGTGCTCGTTAACTGCCTTTGTTTTTGTTCGGGCTTGGCACGAGTACGAGCAGGCTCGTACGAGGCTTGTACGAGTACGACGAGCACAGGCAACCTGCTGCTTGGTCTCGAGAACACAGCAGCACAGCAGCAGCATTCGGCTTTGGCACCGCTCCATCGTCGCATCGAGTGGTGTCGGCGGCCCGCGCACGTAGTCCGGTCTACATTGTGCTCGTTAACTGCGCTTGTTATTGTTTGGGCTGGTACGAGTACGAGCAGGCTCGTATCATACGAGTACGACGAGCAGAGGCAACTCGTTGCTTGACGAATCAACCTCGTGGTGTCGAGAACACAACAACAGCAGCAGTCGGCTTTCACGAGGCTGGCCCCACAAGGGAAGTTGCTGCTTCGTGTTCACGTCTCCAGGCCTGGGTTGGCATCGCTTGGGACACGGGGGTGGCCTTGCCCTCGGGTGGCGGGGTCAATTCCAACCGCCTCTGCGTGTGGCTGTGTGGTTGCAGCAACACGCAGACCGTTGTCATGTACGCGAGGTACCTCATATGTCTCAAAACCTTCTGGTACCGGTTTCAAAAGTAGAGTCACGAGTCACGAGAATACAGCAGCAGCAGCGGCTTCCAGTAGGAGGCCGGCCCCACAAGGGAAGCTGTTTCGTGTTGTTAACGCCGCTATAGGCCTCTGTGGGCGTCGCCCGGGAGACGGGGTGGCCCTGCCATCGAATGGTGGGGTCGGGTTGCGAAGCAAAACAAACTGGCTGCTGGCAGACACGGGATTTATCACATATTTCGCTGAACAGTCTGGCCGTTGACATTTTTTTTCGAATCGTCGCCAAACTCGCAAGCTTTTTAGTTTTGTCAAAATCGTGCAAACTGCAGACGTACAATTTGAAATTGTGCAAACTGCAGACGCACAAGTTGACGGGGAAACCCTATAATATATAATATCTTAACTATCTTGTCGACGCAGGGGCCAAGTCGTAAGAACAGCCCAAACACGGGTCTAGCATGTGGCAATGAGCCAATGATGTAAGACCAACAGCAACGACAAAACAAACTATTCGAGTACTCATAGAAGAAAAGGCGACGCTTGGTGTGGAAGCAGGCGCGTTTCGCTTTTGCAAGTACTCCGTGTGTGCATTGGAGCCGCTTGCCATTCCATTGGACGAGAGAGAGACACTCCCCTCTTGTTTTTCTCGCCGTTGTGCGTTTATGTTAGGCCGGTAGGTCGTAGTCCTAGAGACTGCCCATTTACACCACGTGCCTGGCCGTTGATATCGCTCATCGTTGAGCTCCACCCACGCGGAAACCGCCGAGTTCCTGCAAGGAAGGCGCCGTTGCAGCCAAGCTCAGCATGACCCCCGGAACCCTGGTATACCCCTTCAGAACTGCACCCGCATTTTTGGAGACAAAATTACTTGGAATCAGTACGGGATCGTTCTTGCAGGTGTGCAAGAGTTTAAATCGCGCCCGCTTCTCCCCGTATGCTCTGAAACTGCTATTTTTGTTATTCGTAGGTTTCTCCCGGACGGCAAGGTTTTTGACGCGAGCAATGCGCCGGGCCGGAAACCTATCGCCTTCAAGCTGGGCGCGCGGCAGGTCATCAAGGGATGGGAGGAAGTGCTGCGCCTCATGAATGTGAGAAGGACCACCCCTGCCGTCTTTTTGCGCGTGGCCATTCCAGGCAGAGACGCAGGAAACTGCGTCCAAGTCCCCTGTCTCCTTCCTGCAACCAGTGTAGACGATGAGCTCTCGGTGTTTTACGTGTAAAATTTTTATGAGGTTTCTAAACACGGAATCAGTGGGACGACTTGATCAGCCGTTTGCGGCCCGTGACGGCGCAGTATACCACCATCGCAGCCAGTTGATGTCTCCGATTGACCCACTTCGGCACTCTCTCGTGAACCGCGTGGTTTCTCTTAAATATGCCTGGCGTTTTCTTATTTATTATTTCCGTACATACCGCGAAGAAACTTGTAAGGTCCTGCTATAGCTGCGCTAAGCCGTCGGTGTGTTCGATTTGTTTGACCCCTCCAGTGCGTAGCTCGTGTGACGCCTCCCCCCCTTTTTTTGGCATGTTTTTCTAATGGATCTTGCGCCTAAAACGAGTTTCAAACCAATGCGATTGTCTGTGTAAGTTGTTCTTGTTACATTTAAATATGTGGGCCGCACCGCGGGGAAAAATGTGCACCGAAGCCCGACGTCCACCCGATAGGTCTGTCCTGCGACTCGTCCTCCGGCCGTTAAAGCTCACAAAGCTTTCCGTGCTGCTTACGCGACATTGCTTTTCCTTTTTTACCTGGACGTAGATAGGGTCAAGTTAACGTAGGGTCAAGTTAAGACCCAAAATTATAAAATTATGGCAAAAATCACCCGTGTGCGACTACTCTTATCAGCCGTTCTGTTTCCGATGCTATTACATGTGGCACATCAGTATCCGCACCGCACTTTGAAACATCGTAATGGCATATATTACAATCCCGTTTCCCAATGGCAGGCTGGCGCGGAGGTGCAGATGGTTGTGCCGGCCAACATGGCCTTCGGTGACAAGGGCATCTGCATCGAGAACGGAGACTGCCTCGTCAAGCCAGGGATGGAGGTGCGCTACGACCTTCAGCTCAAGCGCGTGGCCCCCACCCCTTAAGCCGAGAAGATCGTGCTGTGTGAGGGACATTGGCGGAGAAACCTGAAAAGCATGGGGCATGCCCTGCGTCGCTTCCACGTCCCTTCAGGGGAGATCCTGCTGGGAATGGAGGAGCTTTGGGACTCTGAAGGAAGGAGGCATGTTTTATGGGGAAGCAAATTTCGCGGCGAAGATTCGGGCAGCTGGAGCCGTAGCCCTGTACGCACGCGCTGGAAAATTGTTGAGATTGTTCATTGGGTGCGCGCGTGCGCAACGAGTGCCTCATTTTTTAAACTTTTATTATGTTGTGGGATACCAGGACCCTTCGGGTGCCAGTGTTAGACTGAAATATGAAAGTTGATTATCAAAGGCAAGACGCCGCTAGAGAATTTTGTTCTCGCGGCTGATTTAGGTGGGCATGGCG
The DNA here is from genome assembly GCA_008828725.1 of Saccharina japonica. Taxonomy (NCBI): domain Eukaryota; class Phaeophyceae; order Laminariales; family Laminariaceae; genus Saccharina; species Saccharina japonica. Next base: position 57,392 of record MEHQ01003909.1, on the reverse strand, counting down.
GTTGGGGTGGCGCCGCGTGTTACTTTTCCTGTGGGGTGTGATCTACCGATAGTAGCAGCTAGTGGCAGTCGTCGATTCGCCATCTATCCATCGCTGCTGCAATTCTTGCAGCATAGAGAGTAGCGAGAACGGTGCTGTGAGACAAGCCATAGAGGCAAGCACGGCATACCTACGCGGCCAGAGCCTTGCCGCTCCTGACTTCATTGAAAGTGGATGTAGATCCTGTCTGAAATAAATGTAAAAACTTATAGCACCGCACTGCTGTTTTGTGACGCACTTTTCTGTCGAGTAAACACACGTGGCGGCATCTTGTTAGGCCGAGCACGTCGTTAGAAACCCAAGCCTACTCCTAAGTGTCATATTATGAGTTGTGGTTCACTCAAGCTTGGGCATTTCTTCATGAGAGGTGCGATTCGAGTTTGCTCATCGTCATCGCCGCATGCAATATATCTTGGAGACGTTTTGAGGTTGCGCATGGGTTCATGAATTGGCGGAGGACGTGTTTCGCGTTCGTGTCCGAGACAAGCACACGCTTCCTCCCCGATAGAGAACTGTCGGGTACCCAACTCTGATCTCTCGGTTTCGGAAGGTGTAGCGCCTCTTGCGACCAGTTCAGTTCCAACCCTCGCCGGACGCTGCACTGTCATATTATTACGTGCGTTCACAAAAATGCATTCGAGGCAAAAAACGAAAACCCGGTCGGTGGCACGAGGTCGACAGCGGGGTCAACTCCGCCTTTTGCTGTGTCCACTTTTCGATCAGCGTCCTCACGCCTGTTGCACGTTAAGCACACCGCAATCGGGGTGGCAGATTCGGCGCAAAACTCAGCTTCATTCAAGTCCACCATTCCGCTCTTAACAAGGGAGCCCCCGCATGTTTCGTCCAAAGACCTGCTCCTTCTGCTGTTGCAACGGGAGACACTGAGCTCCTAAATACGATTTGACTACTTGAGGCGCCAACCTTCATGACCCACTGGGAAACCTCCAGCACAGCAGCCCTGGCGCTTCTGACGAAAACTCGAACGCCTTTAAACCCAAAACGACCAGCCTTCAATATCATCCCACTGGCGTCACCAGCCACGACGGTTCACGCCAAGCACCAATGCCTTGAGAAATACAACAAACTCCGCCCCCCCTCAACAGCGGCAGCGTTCCCGTAAGGCCAAATAGCGGGTGATTTCCTAAATAAAAATATGCTGCTGTCATCGTGTTCGCATCCCAGGGATTCCTGAAGCTCCGCCCCCCCCACCACCACCCCCTGGTCGAGATCTGCCGTGAGCACTGATTCCACCCGACGGGGGCAACCCGACCTTGTTGGACGCAGCGTGGAGACGCGTCTGATCGTTAATCGCCGTCAGAATCTGGTTGATGTTAGTCTCGAGCACCATGCCGCCCATGATGATTTCATCCAGGACGTAGTGAACCTTTTAAGCAGATAAGCGCGAAAGGGCACGGGCCACAAGTTCGAAAACGCTCCCCACTGTGTGACTCGTGCATCACGCCGCAAACTGATGTGTACGTCGAAACTGCTCGCCAAAGCTCCGTCTATCTCCAGAGCAATTGTCTTTTCGGCAACCAGGCCGTGCGAGAGTGTACAACGTTACATGCCCAGGTTGCAAAGGGCTCACACGGGAGGCGCCGTCTCTCACAATGATTCTCACGAATGGGGATGAGCTCCGTGAGTCCTCTACTGCGTGCCACAGTTAACCTGGTCATGCGTGCCCTATGCCCTATACCCTACACTACGAGCGCATGGGTTGCTTTCATGGTCACGATTCAAGTAGGCACAACTCCTACCGTGATAAGTCTGGGCTTGAATACGTGCCGCTCTGAATCGTAGCTTGATTACGAATACCTCAACGCATGCGACCAGCACTGCGTTGCTGGCTGTAGACAGTCCATCGTGCAACGCACACGGAATGAGAGGTATAAATACAAAAAAAACGCGCGATGCCAAATTACTCGCAGAATGAATGAGGGCAGCACGGCGCACCTTGTCTGAATGGAAGATGAGGTCCAGCTCGCACACGTTCTCGAAGCACTTGTCCAGCGCCTCTACGAAGACTGCCGACCAAGAGTGGGAGTTTGCACGCAACAGGGAAGAATGAAGGTTAAATCGTGTCGCTGACAGGGAGTAAGTACAGGCAGGCGCAAACAACAACAGAAGTCAAACCGAAGGAGCAGACAGCATGGATGTGTGATCGACAAAATCAGCAATTCATGCGCGTTCCGCCACCTGTATCTGAACACGTCTACGGCCACAAATACGGGTTCATACCGCCTATAATACCATGTATTAAATACTTTCTTCCACACGTAACTTTCGCATACGTATCACCAAGAAGGCGTTACGTACAATGGCGGTAAGCATATATCGAAACACTTTAATATCGATCGTCAATCACGTGCGGTCACATCAAAATGTGTTGACCCGTTCCGCTTTTCTCCAACACACTGCTAAGAATGATAAAATAAACAAAAACAACTCGAACCTCATCTTGCGCAAGGGGTGCATGCAAGTCGTGAACAACTCCGCACGGAAGGCACGCTGCGGCGGCGTGACGAGTACGTAAGACAGGAGTCATACTCCTGATGGTGGTGCCAGATATGTACGTGTTCAACAGGTTTCGTTCTTCAAAATGTGGCAGGGGCGAGAGTAGCATGCGTGATCCCACCTTGCACAAGGTCGAGGATCCCAAGGTCGCTCTCTTGCGCATCAACAGCGAAGACGAAGTACAACGTGGCGTAATGCCGATAAATTAGCTTCGTGCCCTCCCCCCACTCGGGTATGATGCCTTCCAAGTAGTTGCAAAACGAGTCCGGCCGCTGCGCGACCTGTTGAAAGATGCGGTTTATCACGCTTTTCTGGGCTTCTTCGCCCACCTGTGGGTTTTTTGTATCCATACCAGGCGTTTTGGGCGTCACGCGTAACAGACAACATGCATATTAATGTATCATAAGAGTGTGGCTCGCCGTTATATATATATATGATGTTGGGAGAGGAATCTCAAAAGAACGTCGTGACGGCGACAGCTATTGTGCGATGAACCTAATTAGCGTGAATGCTTACCTTGGGGATCGCGACACTACTAACGTACTGCGTATCATATATACCACGCCGCGTTGCTATGTTACTAACGGCTCCATTATAAAGAGTATCAGTGTCTGGTACGAGGATATGCGTACTCGTAGAGCTTTGTAGAGCGAGTAGTACAACGACTATACGACGAGTGCGAACAAGCAGTGGTGTCAGGCTGCAGTGATTTTCCGACCTGGTACGAATTTTGGTATATTTTGGTGTAGTGCAGCAATGAACCGGAATTCGAACTACAGCAGTACGTGCCTTGGAAGGGAAGACGTGCTTTCGTGATACTTTTTCCAGCAGGGGATATGACACCGATGAGGAGAGTGTTAGTTTCGAGCGTGTATGGCGGTTTCGACAACTGTCCGCGCGTATTACGTAGTCCATGTTCGGTGTTGCCCCCCTCGTAATTGCTCCTGGGGGGTACGGGGATTGCCCGAACTGAAATGTAAAGAGCTGTACAGCACGCGAGCAGCATGGTGATACTGATTACTCCGGCTGCTTATTTTGCTCGTACTGGTGCTGTGTTGAATTATTATTAATATTGTCAGCTGGTTGCTTTCAAGCAACAGCAGTAGTAGAGGATACCTACGATACCTGGTATACACTACGCAAGAAAAGGAGCAAAAAGAACGGCAGGCCGCGTATATTTGTAAGAAATGTCGGGAATATTTATACTGAACGCGCCCATTCTCAAATAAGAAATCCAGACTAGCTTTCCTGTTTATTATTACGGTAGGTGTCACAAAACATGGGGAACAACTTTGTTGCTACTGCTGTTGTTGTCGGTGTTTGAGTGTGCCGGGGTGGTCAGGTAGCTGAACACAAAGGACAATCGAGAAGCTGAGATATAGCGCCCGCCGCTGATGGTGTGTGTGTCGTGTGCAGCTGTCCGCATATTTCGCGGTCGGTGTGGGCGTCAATGGCTTTGGACTTTCATGCTTCGGATCGTTTGGGTTAATAAATGGGTACTACTCGTACTGACAGCAGTTGTGTCATATATAGGATCATAGGTCCTGTCTTGAGTCCTGAGCTATGATACAGTACATGGCACCTAATAAGAAACAGGCTAACAAGAAAGCCAGGCTGAGATTTAGAGGAAGAATAATAAATTCAGGAGTCGCTATCTTGAAATTAGTGAAGAAAACACCCTCTCTCAAATAAGAAATCCAGCCTGGGCCAGATTTCCTGTTTCTTATCAGGTGTCCTGTACTATACGTACTGTACTTACAGAAAAACCGATAGTCTACCGATACATACAGGTATCTTGGTATTACTACGTAGAGTCTGCATACTATGTACTCAAAATGGAGCGGTGGAGTGGAGAGCGGACCCAGAAGGACGGACACAGAAGAAATTCCGTTCCAGAGACCCCAGTTGACAAGTGGTTTACACGTTCCCACGTTCCCACTGGGGAACCGCGACTACCAACCGCCTGGGACCTGTGGGCACGCCTTTTCTTGGGATCTTCGTCAAGCGAGTAGCTAAAAACACGCTGTCTACGAGTACCTTCTTTCCAACTAACGGCGCGTGTCCAACAGAAGCTACGAGTACTCGTATCGTGTCGTGTTTTGTCCTACGCAAATGCCTGTATCATACCGGTATACGTGTACTGCAAACTACCGGTGTAAGCAGTGCAATGCTTGTGCAGCAAGAAGGCCGAAGGTGTGAAAAGAGAAAAGAGTGCACACACAGGAGCAGGGTGCGCCTTTTTCAACGACCTCAGAATTTCATTTGGTGAAAGAAACAAGCTCTTCACTCACCACTGTTTGGTAGAATTTGACAAGGCGCGGCTTCCCGTGATTATTCACGATTATCACACCCCGGATCATGGCTGAACGTGTTATGTTCTGCAGTCTTGTCCTCTTCTCTCCGCTTTTGTCAAGGCGAGGGCTTTCAAGATCCTGGTTAGCGTGTTTTGTACGGGGCAGTACGACCTTCCCTTGTGGCACACACCGCACACGAGCCCACACCCAGGGCCACCACAGCATGAGACGAGCACAGCAAGCCGACAATTAACGCCGATATGTCGCATGCTCCTGTCTGTCGAAAGTCGCAGCAGGCATTAAGTGCGGCGGCTTCCATTGCGGCTTCCACAAAACCCGCACCCCACCTGGTCGTTCTCCGAGTCAAGCGCAAAAGAGGAGATGCATCGGTCGATAGTCTCCTTGTCTCCACCGACGAAGCAACCAGCAATGAGAACGACGTACCGGACCGCAAGAGGCGTGCTGGCACCGAAACCATCGAAGACACTCTCGCCTTCCTCAGCATCAACAAGGCCGCAGAGGAGAAAAGGCAGCACCAAGTAGACCCAAAACCTTCGAGGCTGTTCTACAAGCGAGTACGAACGACTGAATCGGACGGAAGCGACAGGAAGGAAACCACCTCTAGGGTTGTTGCTCCGCCAAACGACGAACACGACCATGTCGAAACCGCTGGCACAGGCGGAGGCCGGCTGGACACCCGCCTTGTGAGCGATGCGGGCGCTCCTCCGATACCGCCACCGCCCAATGCGCTTGATTACTTAGAGGTAAGGCGCATCAAAGCCAGGGCTGTTGGCACCGCTGTTGACTCGGGTCGTGGGAGCGGGCATGGAGTTCCGTCGTCGAGTGACGTTGCATCAAACGCCTCTGACTTCCACGTGATTGACCTTCAAGCCGTCGGACGGAGCGGTAACGGCATGGATGTTACAGATACCGTCGATACAGCATTCGGAGGCAAGACTGCTGCAACTCCCTCGGCTGCCCCCGTCTTGAATCCTGTGGAGCGGCAGATGGACGAGGCAATCTTCGAGGTGAGAGGTTTGGTTGCTATCAGCACGTGGGTGTTGATCATCAGGTTTTTTTGTTTTTGGTTTCAGACACGGCTCTTTTCTACACGCGCCTTGGCGTTATAACCCCTCCCTGTGGGACTGAACCCCACACCCACGTTCTGGGACTGAATCCACTTTTCAGGGGAAAACGCCTTGGAATTACAGTAGACCGTATTTTTTGCATATTTAGTAACAGAGTTGATTTTTACAGCAGCATGTTCGAATTCCACCCGCGTGCAGTGCTCATCGTGTTGAATGCATAAAGACCCTTTTCTAAAAAAATAACTCGCACTCTTCCGTCCTGCGGCCAGGCGTTCCAAACGGGAGACCTCTCAAGCCTTCACGCTGTCCTCGCCTCGTTCCCCGACACCATCAATTTCCGCCGTCGACTGGGCGACGGTACGACGGCACTCATGGCCGCCGCTTTCCACGGCAATTTGGATACCGTTCGGCACCTACTGTCCCTGGGTGCAAAGGCGTCCCTGGCCGATGCCGGCGGCAAAAGCGCCGCGCTTATCGCTGGTATGCGTGGACATCGCGCATGCTTTGCCGAGCTCCAGCGTGCCGCGGATGAGGAGCGCTCCGCGGGCAGCCGACGAAAGGGTGGCGGCCCCGAGGACTTCGTCTACGACCTCTATTACTTCGAGCCTCCTACATCGCGATCACCGGCAGCGCCGGGCGGTGAAACCGTGGGGGGAGGCCAGGCGGACGATGTGGCACCGGCGGCTCCGGGCGAGATTGGCGAGAAGGTGAGTTATTCATTCACGTGTTTAGATTACTTGTCCCGAACAAGTTGCCCGAAGCGCGCGACAACCATGTGGTTGTTCCACGGTATTTGTATGATTCCCGCATATCACTGTTATAACTTGATACATGCAGGTGAGCTTGCCCGAAATATCGTGCGTCTGACTTCGGGCTAAAGACGAATGCTCGCAAGCGTGTTTTTTGTGCTTCTCGGGCGCTATGTACTATTAATAGTAGCATTTGTCCGAGTTGCGCGTGGCCGCCTATCCACCCTCACCCCTACACACTTGACGTTCGCGGCCATTTTTTTGGTTGACCTCATTGAGCTTTTCGGCTGCGCGCTTCTCGAATCCCCTCGCCGAATCAGTCTGTAACGGCCAAAGCCTCCCCATTTAACTTCGGTGCGTATTGCAGACACCAGACACCACAAATGCTCCGGTGGTGTGTCTCTCCGGGATCGGCCCCGTAGATGAGAATGCCGTATGGACGACGGGCATTGAGCTGAAATTTGAGCATGACTCTGACTGGAGCGAGCTCGGTGATGGTGATGCGGGAGAGGACCCGGACTCTAACTCAGAAGGGTTCCACGGCAACGACTACCCTGAGGTGGGTGGGAAAAATATGAAGCATAACATGTCTTGCGAGTGCGGCACGGGGCATGACGACATCATTTTTTTGTGTGCTGCCTCGATCGCCCGCATCAACCAACGCCATGATGTTTTGGTGAATCCTATTAATCAGCGACGGCATTCCGCAGGCAACAGGGCCTCTACAGCCAGACTGTTGAGCGCATGCAAGTTGCTTCCTGTCACGCCCTTACCACATACTGCTGTACGTACACGTTTCCTACGCCAGGACGAGGGCGACAACGATGGCACGGGAGGCCCCTACATCTACGCCGGATCTTCTTGCCCATCAGAAGATGGAAGTAGCAGCGATGGCCGCCTTGACAGCGACAACGATATAGATCCTCGTCGCGTTTTGCACGCGCATGGTTCGGCTTTTGATAGGCTTGCTGACGTTGCCAGCTTCTCAGAGGATAGCGAACATCGGCTTGGGCAAACCTTAGGGGCCTCAGAGGGAGTTCGTACTTTTGATAATCCGTTCCGGACAGGGTTGGGGGATGCGGAGGCCTTGGCGTACGGCCCGCAACCGTCCGATGGCGAATCTAGCAGCGACGATTTGTAATGTTGGGTACTGCGTTTAGATAGCAATGACGACGTCGATGAGGGCCAGGTGTATATATATACTCGGAGAACTACTTAGTATTGAACGTTATTCAAGGAAAGCGGTCAAGGGAAGATTGAAGAGTGCCCTTTTTAGTATCGGCGATCGCTTATTGTCTAAGTATTGGCCAATTAATTCCTCACATTCCTTAGCGGCAGTTCTGCAGTGGGCTAAACTACCCTTTCAAAAAGAGACCTGTGTGTTGCAGTTACACCTCCTCGTTTTTGAGAGCATGGTGTATATTAACATGTTTTTGTTGTGTGTACGTGTTCCCTTTGGCTGCAAAACAAGCGGCCCAAGTGACAATGTGTAAGAGCCCACGGTTCTATCTTGTGTTTGGGTAAAGACGATGTGGAACTCTATCGACGCCAGGATTTTGGTTGATTGAGATCCAGGATAATTTGCGTTGATTCAGATGACCATGACCGTCTCGTTGCCGAGAGCGTTAAGCATGGGTAGTACGCGACGAAAAATCCGATCGGCGTTGATTGTTCCGGGTGTAGGTGTGCGTTAACTATTGATAGAAAATCAAGGGCGGGAGGAGTTGCGTCAGGCACATGCTATACTACATAATATACGTATGGTCGTAATTCACGGGGGGGTTTTATACTCCTTGTGTACCGTAACGCCGGAACCCATTCGGGCAGCACGTCAAACGGTTTGTCAATTATCACCTCGTTCTTGTGCTGCTAGTCTATTATAGATACACCCAGCATTTCAGGATAAAATGTACTGCAGCTTTAGTCGTTTCCAGCTATGTAGTGTGGCGCGGAATACAAACACAGCTATCATAGCTATGCTAAAGTGTAGAGCATGCAGTGAATGGTAGTTGAGGGGGTTGTTCTAGCTGTGGCTTGTGTAGCTACCGCGCGCGTTTGTGTCTCGTATTCTTGTTGGTGTTTGTGCACGATGGTTGGGAAACTGTCAATCTCCCCCTGGGGCCCAGCCGAAGCCTTATTTTTGTTTACACAGCAATATGTACGTGTGTCCCTGACTCTCTTTGCGTACGCGTAGGCTCCGTGCTTTTCCTTGACCACGGGCTAGATTGTTGCAATGCTAAATTAAGTATATGATACGTTTTGTTTCTTACCCCCGAGGGTAACTCTTGTCGGATTTGTCCTCCGGAACTCATCCACATGACGACCGAATGTATGGTACGAGTACTACTTCTGACTTGAGTAGATCATCTGTCTCCTGCATTATGATGTCATTTGTCACATCGATTCACGCGGGAAAGCAGCAGGCCGCACCGCCCACGACCTCGTGGCTACGTGCCCGGAACATAGCACAGTCACCGGACGGCTTCGTTTTGCTCACGCGTAGACGCGGCTTCCAGACACATCCATCTTATAATACTCGTACCACCTCGTACACACCGATCGGCATGTTGGGTGCTGCAGGGTTCTGTGTGAGCCTTTTTTTTTTGTTCTGTTCCACCACAGCTTGTAGTAGTATTCCTGGTACATCACGCTAAACCAACTTGTCCATATTTTTGAGGAGTTCATAATACAAGACAGAAGATGTGAGAGCACTACGGTCCGAAAGGCTCCTACTTTCGTCTGTGTACAGAAGATGTGAGAGCACTACGGTCCGAAAGGCTCCTACATGCTACATGGTACAGAAGATGTGAGAGCACTACGGTCCGAAAGGCTCCTGCTGGCTGCTGTGTACCATGTACGTACGTAGTGCTTCACCATTCACCACACACTCCTTTTTTATAAAATTAAAAAAAAATTCAAATTTTCAAATTTGAGGGTTTTGTACTACCGGATCAGGCGTTGCTTACACAGGAATACCGACCAAATTTCCCCCGCTTCACACACCGGCGTGCTTCACAGTTCACCTCACACACTCAGTTCGTAGCCGATCACCAGTATCCCGATGAAGACTGTAGCGTCAGTGGCGTTGAGTCTGGCCTTTGTGGGGCTTCATTTATCCAAAACGCACCAGGCGGATAGCTTTGTCATCTCGGGTGAGAATCGTTGCAAGTTGCCGAGCGAGGGACTGTCATGTTTGATGTCAGGGCTTTGCTGTGTTGCTGTGTTCGAGAACTGCGGCACGACTCATACTACTGCTGCTGTAGATAACTTGTTCGCGTGCACCATTGCTTGATGTCCTGGACAACTCCGACTATAAGTATGATCGATGACGCATGAACGCAGCAGGCTGCTGCCTCAAATGTCCATGCTCGGTTTCTCGGGGGGGGGTCGATGCTGCTTCGCTCTACCAGTACGTATCATACGATTCTCCACGTGTTGCCCTCCCTGTTCCTTGTGGACGGACGTCGTATGACACAAGGCACGACTACAGAGGAGCACATTTCGTGCACACCACAATCATTCCCACACGCAAGAATCAACAGCAGGTTCGCTCTTTGTGCTTTTGCAGGATCCGCTCGCCCGTCATTGCACAAGACGCCCTCTTCCCGCGGTAGCCGGGGTGTTCGCAGAGGCCGAACGGCTTGCCGTGGCATCCAATGTCGCATGATGAGTGATGCAACAGACGACGAAGGAAGACCAACCAAAGGATTCGCTCAGCCGCAGGAGTCTAGGAAAACTACCCCGCGGGGAAAGGGAAAGGTACGCGCACCAATACCACTACCGCTACCGTTGTAGGGCAGTTACAGTTAGCAGTTAGCAGTACCATCAGCGACGGAGCCCGATACCCTGCGGTGCTTGGACTTACAATCAGCTGGACGATTAAAAAAAAAAAAAAAAAACAGTTCGGTGTTGATGTACTCGTATCATATCATACGTGTCATATTAATAGTGTAGAGTTCCTTCGTCTTGCTTTTTTTACACAAAATTGGTACGAGTACCGGTGACATGCGGTCCAACCTCGGAACGTGGCAGTGTAATCAAATCAACATCCAGTAGTACTCGTTAGCCGCACACCACAGGTACAGCATTGCTTCCTCGCAAAGGCGTGTTCTGTGCCTAGAATTGTAACCCTAAAACCCTTGACTCTTCTACAGCATGGGGGGAAATTAAACCGTTGTATTAGAGTATCGATGGGTGCGAAAAGGAGGCGTGGTCACACCTTGACAGTGAACATTCACGGAGGTTTTGTGCTGGGCGTCTAAAGCTGACCCTCCGACCCGAACCCTGTGCTAGTGGTCAGTGCTTGGATGCTGTGCTTGATACAACAGCAGACTGTGTAGACGGCTCCCACTACTCTTACAAGTAGCAGGTTTATATTTTCAAGACGTATACGCGTTGTTTGCGCATGGTGGCGACGGGCTGGCTGAAGCAGACATTTTGTGGCACTAAAAATCGTGTCGACTTATTTGCGCACTCGGACTTGAGTAGTACCCTTGTAGTACACCATGAAGTACTGCTGTACTCGTACAAGATGTCGGCTGTGTGTTGCATGAGGTACGATCAGACTCGTACCGACATTTTTTTCTGGCCCACGAATACCGCTGTCTTGAACTGGTGGACTTGAATTCGTCTTGCAGAAAAAGCTAGCGGCGGAGAAGGCAGCTGCGGCGGCGGATGAGACAGCTGAAGAAAAGGGCACGGGTAACCGGCAGCTGTTCATGCAGTTTACTTGCAATCAGTGCGAGGGGGTGAGCCAGTATATGATCAACAAAAACGCCTACGACGATGGTATCGTAATCTGCACGTGCCAAAAGTGCAACGTGAGGCACCTTATCGCGGACAACTTGAAGAAGGTGAGTTGAACTCCATGTGTGCGCGCGCTCAGTCGTATATTATGAGCGTTTATGTTGCTACATGTGCAGCAGCACGTCGCCACATATTAGGTATTCAGGACGACCAAAGACACGCTCAGGGAGCTACCGAGCGACTGACCCTGGTCGCGAAAGATGGGTAGGGGACATCGGTACTTTGCAGAGGGAGAGGGCACGCATTCGGAGGCAGAGATTCCAGACAGATAAAAAGACAGACTCACAGAGACAGTTTCGTGTTTCACTATTAGTAGTGGTCTGGTACCATATTACGCTCGTGACACCATCCGCTTGACGGGCACGTGGCATACGCTGTTCTCGGATAAGGCGGCACTTCGTGTGCAATTCAGCCAGAAACTAGGTAGCAAAGTCGTTTAATCTGCAGCCATATAATGGACCCGTCGGTGGTATGGGGGAAGTCAAAACGACACGCCTACTGTAGTTGGAGCTATGGACCAGAATGTCCTGGAAGGGCTTATTCGTAATGTTCGACCCCTCGTGCGCCGTCAAGATGTATACCAGATCCATATCATATGTACAGTCAGTACACGAGGTCTCATCGTTTGACCTCTTGACTCATCCCGCCGTTTCTATCTTGCCCCGACAGATGGACTTCCCGCATTTCGGGAACAACATCGAGGAGTACATGCAGTCCACGGGGTCGCCCGAGGAGGTGACCAAGGGGAGCGCGCCCGACCTCACTCCGGAGGTCCTCGAAAAATTTGACGTTAGCGTAGGCGCAGACGGGGTTCTCACCCTCTCGCCGAAGGCGGACACACAGCAATCTGATTGACGTTCGGTCTCGTGACTGCACGCGTTTCCCTCAGCTGCTTTTAATGAGAGCCTTGAGATTGGTGGCCGGTGTAGACCAGCGAAGATGCCACCGGTTAGAGACGTGCAGATGTATCGGTGGTCGGTGTAGAGAGGCCATGTGAAGAGTCGTGGAGAATCGGTTTAGAGAGCGGGTGGCGAGCGGGCGATTTAATGTTTTAAAGCGAGAGTTACTTTGTGTTACAACTGGGGCTTTGTGGCCGCTGACTTGCGCCGCATCTCGCGACTTCATAATTGGTCGCCGGCGTTTAAGCGTTTTACGCGTCTCCTTTCTTATACTACTGCACGATACGTTGCCCAATGGTCTGTTAAGATCGCGCGCACAACGTAACTCCCGCTATATAGGCTGGGGCTTCCTTCATGTACACACAAAAAGGTATAGCTGGTACGAAGTATGTGCTCAGGTTGCCCTTCACGTGCTGCGCGTGGTAATCATTGATGTGACGCGGTAGAGGAATACCGCCCGCGCCTCTTGATCCAAGTCCGTGTCCTCTCGCGATCAATGGTTGGCTTTCTCCGTGCGCATTCCTGGGTACAAATTCTGTTACTTTGGGTCACAAGCTTGTTTTCTGGAACAACTGCTACTCTTGCCGCGCCGTGAACTTTGCTTTATACAACCTGCAAGGCACGATGACACCACCCAGTCACATTAGGGCCATTCTTATCGAGCAGCTTTTTTCCATAATTTCCAATACTTTTTTCCAAAAAAAAAATAAAAAAGAGGAAATAATGGAAAAAATAGGAAATACTGGAAATTCTTCAGAGGGGAAAATGTTTGGAAGGCTTCGCGTTCCAATAAATGGGGGGAAAAAATGGAAATCTAGAAAATTGCGCGAAAAAAAATGGATTTTTTGGAAATTCATGGCTCCGATAAGAATGACCCTTAGAAGATTGTGCTCTTGCTGCTTTATACACCCTGAAAGGCACCATGCTACCATCCAGCCAGATATTCGGAAGATTGTTCTCTCACTATTGTTCTCTCACTATTGAACAGTACATCCTGTTCCAAGTGTGATGCCATCTCCAAAACAAATGCTTCACACAGGTAAAAAATAAAAATGATCCCGACAGAATTGGGTGACGACACGCCAGACACGTATCCAAGTTTTTTCGATTAAAGTCTCCCTTAAAAACGTTGACCCATAAAAAATAACTGCGGGCACGAAATCCCTTGCTCTCTACATGCGCCCTTACTACCCAGTCGGCTTTTTCCGTCCTGGACGAATGAGCTGCTTGAGCGCGTCGATGGGTTCGATTTCCCAGGACTCCACGTGGCGTTCGATCCGCCCGGAGTCTTGGTTGAAGAAGAATTCCGTTCCCTGTTGATGAGCAGCACACGATACATGCAAGGCAAGCATATCAGGGCATGACGACGCGCTGCAGTAGTGCCGTCAGCGTAGGACCAGCGCGGGCGGCACGCGTCGTCACTCGCCAAGAACAGTGGTTCCGCAAAGACGGGCAAATGCGCTATTAACAGGGCACTTAATATCGAACGTGATGTTGTATCATACGACGAGGTTCGCAGAGTACACACACGGCACCAGCATCATCTTAGGCCTTTACGCGTGCAATACCTTGTGTGTTTCACGCTTCCACTCACATTTTTATCAGATAATATCCAAACGAGCGTGTGGTTAATGCCAGGTGCACATTTCACGTGAGAGCAGAGGCCTTTGCCGAGACACTACGGCACAGCCTCGCGTACACAATAGTGCCACACACGATCAACTACGACTGCTGGGCAACACTTAACTTGCGCACCAAGGACTTCTACAGCGGGTACCGGTATATCAAAACATGAATGTACAATGCAGCACGTAACGGCCGCGAGTAAAAGTCGCTGGCTCACCCCTGCAGCGGCCAGCGTTGGCTTCCACGGCAGACCAAGCACGCAGCGAAACCTCCACTTGGTCTTGAGCGAGGAGCCGGTCTCTTCCCAGCTCGTAACGTCAAGGCTGACGTCCTGCATCAAGGACCCCAGGTTATCCAAATTGTTCTGCCATATAGCAACCACCGTAAACGCGGGTAGGGTGGGCCAAGTATTTATGTAAGAACACGAAATCCGGGCCCTCCTCCAAAAAAACGACCAACTATAGAGTATATCAGTTGCGCCTGTGTGGTGAGTTTGTCGCACCCGACAAAATAATGTCGCTTGGCCTGGGCGACCGCCTCGAGACAGGCACGAACCAAACGTCTGAGAATGAGGCATGCCGTCCGCCGGCTCAACGACACGAGCTTGTATACCGCGTTGCCCACTTTCTTTCCAAGGAAATCGTCTCCTGAAACGTGGGTGCCGTTCTGAAGAGGTTAAGCCACTACCAGGTACAAGGCAGAACGCGCAAACTTCGCGCAGTGGGTTAGATGAAAGAGGGCAGCAGGAAGGAGTATTCGACAATGACCACCTATCACACCACGAGAGAAGCCCCGCCATCACTCAGTGTCAACCTCCAAAAAAAAGGGGGAGCGACCGCACCTTGAAACGCTGACGCCCATCGAACGCGACGAAAGGATCGGCGAACGTGCAGTCTTCCTCGTACAAGTCAAGGTCCATCTGCCCGGTCACGAAGTAAAAACGGTCGAAGTCCGTCTTCAACCTAGCGACAGCATCCGTTCGCGATATCGGCTCGGATGGGTCGGCGACGGCTTCCGACCCATCCGCTTTCTTGTTGCCCATGCCGATAAGGTTGCCGAAAAGCTCGGAACCGTACCTGGAGGGGGGGTGGGAGATGGTGCGGGGGGGGGGGCTTGTTTGTGGGTATCGAGGGGCTCGTGGGGCTCCGCTACCGGCGGTCGTCTTGGCTCGGTTTGCCGATTCGGGTTGGGTTAGGGTTAGACAGAATTGCACGTTGGTTCGCAATGTATGGCACGTGCTGGGAAAAGGTAGTTATTGGGCCTACCAGGAATGCGGCCTCTACGAAAAAACGGGATAACGGTCCCGGTTCAGGCTACGAGTAGATTTCATGTTTGACAAAGGGCGTGCTCCACACTCCACACTATACTAATATCTGGAAGTAAAACCACTCCCGAATTTCGAATTTCGTATTTTCCCGGAAATCTGCTGAGCTTTCTTGTCGGGCTCATTCTTCTGAGGGCCGGTATTCGTCCAACCGCTGCTATGTCCTACTGATGTCCATAACAGCGGTGTATATACGTACAGTAGGGGGGCCTTCGTATATAAGGCGGTGTAGTGCACCGAGATTTTGACCGCCCTATCTCGAAAGACCGCCCTATTGGAGATAGGGCGGTTGACCGCCCTATTGGGGTTTTGGTGATACCCCAATAAGGCGGCAACCGCCCTGTTGAGTACATACAGCGTTTTAAGGTACAGCACAGAGTGCTCCTGATCCAAAATATGGCAAAAAGATGGCCCAGAGGGCCTTACGACGAGGGATATCATACGTGTTCTCGGAGAAGGAAGGTACCGCGTTGGAACAGTACCAGTGCTGAATCCAGGGGACATATGTGTGATGTCAAACACACACCAAAGCACAGCAAAGAGCAGACGGGCGCACACACACTCTTCACATTACATGTTGAGAAGTAAGATAGTATAGCTGTCGCTAGGAACTCGCGTAGCAGGATATTAGTAACTGTGGTCAACTTGTGTGCATTGGTGGAAAACAAAAACAGAAAACAAAAAAAATGTGCGCTGGTGGCTTAGCAAAAACCATTGATGACATTGATTGTATTCTGACAACGCCCTTCCCTACTGACCCCCCCCCCCGAAACCAGGCGGTCACATTGTTTCTATACTACTGCTGACCGTTGCTCGTTTGGTCCGCCAACAGTCTGAGCCTAACCTCTTCAACCAACCTTGTTCTAAGTACGGGTGACTGTCCCAGTCTATTTAGCCTATCGAAAGGCATCGGCTCGATGATGAGATCGACGATGTATTATTATTTGAGCTGCGGGCGACAGAGCCCGCCGAACACACACCACCCGCTGAAGACACACACCGCCGTACTGCTGTTGTACGGAGAGGACTCTTTGCTTTGTTAGACATTCACAACAGAGGGTGTGTTCTCGTAGCAACGACAGCAGTAGCCAGGCTGAGATTTGAAGGGAAATACTAAAATTAGGAGACGTATGGAAGCCTACTGTCGTAGAATCCCAAAGGTCCCAAGTGATGTGGTAGCTTTGACCCGCTACCGAGGGCTGCACGTTTTCTTCCTTATATTTAGGGCAAGGAGAGAGCCCTCCACGTTGGGTTACCAGCGTGGAGAAGAGATAGATCGAGTGAAGTTCGGGCGGGCAAACAAGGCCCGTCTCGACTTCAAGGAGGTTCGGTTATTATGCCGAGTTCTCCCGTTCTCGGAAAGATACACCAGAAGTGTTGAGGTTTTTATTCTCAAATGACACCGACTGTCGAGAGCGCATATTATAGCGTGGGTAAGTAAAATTCGACGAGAGTTGACGAGGGTAGAAAGCGCTGAAATACTTAATGAAGTATACCAGGTAGTTGTGATACCCTTGACAGGTGGTCGCACAGGCGGGCACGGGCAGCAGTAGGCTGTCTTCTTGCTGGTGCAGACAGGTAATACTCCACAGATGACCCACCCCGTGAAGATTGATGTTGTTATGGATTAAAAGGCCGCTTATTATGTGGGCAATAAAAGCTTAGAGCACGATAGACTTTGGTGTCTAGTGGTGGTGGTGAGAGTAGTGAGAGGGTGGGGTAGGTCCGTGCTCTCTCTCCAGCTACCCAGTCTATGATCCGTTCGCTACAATCAGTAGGACCTCGTGAGAGGAAAAACCAACTCGGTGGGTTATGCCGCATACTGATCGAAACGGTAAGTATCTACTCGTAGGACCTCGTGAAGAGAAGGAAACAACCCGGCAGGTAGTCGAGACGGGCCTTGTTTGCCCGCCCGAACCTCACTCGATCTATCTCTTCTCCACGCTGCTAACCCAACGTGGAGGGCTCTCTCCTTGCCCTAAATATAAGGAAGAAAACGTGCAGCCCTCGGTAGCGGGTCAAAGCTACCACATCACTTGGGACCTTTGGGATTCTACGACAGTAGGCTTCCATATTGGCGTCCTTGATTGAGATTCGAACTCACAGTGAAGCAGCTCACGCTGAAAGCGGGTTTATTTTATTTTTTATTTTTGAGGAAAAGAGAGAGAAAGAGAGATAGAGAGAGAGCGGGGTCATGGACTCCGAGGAGTTCAGCATGACTACTGGATGACTCCAACTCCCAGACGTCGGAATCATCCCACACCTCGACTTACTTCTCTGACGAGAAGATGCGCTGGGCGTTCGTGCAGCTGGAGCGATGCTTAGAGAAGGGAGAAGACCCGCCGGCCTGGCTACTTCAACTTGTTATGCCCGACACTCATCACGAGCAAGACAGGTTCGAACAAGTGAGTGATTACCGGCATGATGACGAGATCGACCCTGATCCCTCAACAGCAGTAGACCACCTACCAATGCACTCAGACCTGTCAGCCTCAGCTCAACCCTTCACTCAGTCAACAGTTGCTGCCTCTGCTATCGATCATCCGTCCTCTTAGTAGCCAGGCCGGCGGGTCTTCTCCCTTCTCTAAGCATCGCTCCAGCTGCACGAACGCCCAGCGCATCTTCTCGTCAGAGAAGTAAGTCGAGGTGTGGGATGATTCCGACGTCTGGGAGTTGGAGTCATCCAGTAGTCATGCTGAACTCCTCGGAGTCCATGACCCCGCTCTCTCTCTATCTCTCTTTCTCTCTCTTTTCCTCAAAAATAAAAAATAAAATAAACCCGCTTTCAGCGTGAGCTGCTTCACTCCTTGTGAGTTCGAATCTCAATCAAGGACGCCAATATGGAAGCCTACTGTCGTAGAATCCCAAAGGTCCCAAGTGATGTGGTAGCTTTGACCCGCTACCGAGGGCTGCACGTTTTCTTCCTTATACTTAGGGCAAGGAGAGAGCCCTCCACGTTGGGTTACCAGCGTGGAGAAGAGATAGATCGAGTGAAGTTCGGGCGGGCAAACAAGGCCCGTCTCGACTTCAAGGAGGTTCGGTTATTATGCCGAGTTCTCCCGTTCTCGGAAAGATGCTCAGATGTGATACCACTTCTGGTGTATCTTCCATGGGTGCATGTGCAACGACCATTCTACGAACTTTCCCCAAAACCTGTCCTCCACAGTCGTTGAATGGAAATTAAGTGTAGAAAGCACCCCCGCTCGACTAAGAAATCCAGCCTGGACCAGATTTTCTGTTTCTTATTACGTGGGTGTATCTCGCTCAAACGGAGCACCAGGGCGATGTTTTTTACTGATGTGGAGGCGAAAATGGGCCGTGGATAGGGCGGTAGCCTCCCTGAATAAGGCGGTAGCTGCCCTGAACGGGGTAGATACCGCCTTATGTAGGGTCGATTGCTATTCAAGTGTAGAAAGCACCCCCACTCGACTAAGAAATCCAGCCTGGACCAGATTTTCTGTCTTTTATTACGTACGAAGGTGTATCTCGCTCAAACGGAGCACCAGGGCGATGTTTTATACTGATGTGGAGGCGAAAATGGGCCGTGGATAGGCGGTAGCCTCCCTGAAAAAGGCGGTAGCTGCCCTGAATGGGGTAGTTACCGCCTTATACTCGTATAGGATCGGTTGCTATATAGGGCGGTTGCCGCCTTATTCGCATATTCTGTCGTGTCAAGCCGAATTTGACCGCCTTATCTCGAATGACCGCCTTATTCAGACCGCCTTATATAGGCCCCCCTACTGTACCCGTACCAGGTATATGATACTGATACTGCTGTACCCGTACCAGGCACGTCATATCGTACGTGACGGCGTACTCGTTGTTAGGAGACAATTTTGAAAGTTGAAAGCCACACGTGTCTACTTTTATAGTGCACAAACCCCTCCAAACAACAGCTGACTTTATAGAGCATCTCGCCATCTCGAAACCTCACCACGCAGCTTTGACACCCAAGGTGGGATCCGCTGAGGTTGGTTTGGCCTTTCCGTCGTCGGGTCCGTCTCCGGCCATGCTCATGATGCGACGTGTGATCTCACCGCGGGGTGAAAGTGAAAGCTTCGGGTGACGCATTGCTGGAGTCAACATCCCTCCGGAGGAAATGAACGCTTCATTTTTCGCAAGAAGGCACGCTGCCACTACAAGAGAAGACCGAACTCTCGGCATCGCTGTCCAAGCAGTAGCGCACTCGCTGCAGCACTGCAGCTGGCTGCAGGCACTTACTCGACAGTCGCGGTCGAGTTCATGAGCGTATGTACAAGTATATTTCCCCTAATCCCTTTTCGAAACGCCTCATATTTGCGAGCTTTTGTTCCGGCTCGCAAAAACGCGGCGGAATTATGGAGCATGTTCAATGTCACAATGTCACACTCCAGGTTTGTTTGTCCCAGTACCAGGCCCCGCCTAGCGCCCTGAATGGTGCCCGTGTCCGGCGAACTTCAGGAAGGCCGGGATAGATAGCTCCCCAACGGAACCTCTAGCCGTGCGAAAGCCAGAGTCATTGTGGAAGGTTTGTTGCTGTCATGGAAGATGAGGATAGACACGAATTGGAAGACGTGAACCTTCAGCTCGTTTCCGTTGAGAAAGAAGCAACACCAGAGTCGCACGGGGACGGTACATCAACCGCCGAACCCTCGCCAGTACCTCCAGCCGGCTTCTCTCCCGGAGACGAGATGACAGAGGTAAGCATCTGGTGCCAGGGTCCGCTCTCGGCTCACGTCCTCGTACTGTTGATGGGCCAAAGGAGAATGTCGGGTACTACAGTAGCACGTACAGCAGTACAGCAGTATCGTTGGATCGTGTTTTCAACCGAGTTACGCCGCTCGGATGGGTGACCCTGGCGCCTGGCGAAGATGCCTTGGGTCCTTGGGTACCAATACATTCAGTAGCATGCGAACTACGAACAGCAGTACACATGATCACACTTTACGGACACATTGGTAAGGAATGTAACCCGTCTTCCCTTTTGGTGTGATCTGCGATAGCGAGGCAGAAACTCGAGGCAACAAAAAAATAGTTTGGTATCACCAAGACGTTTACGTTGTCCTTACGAGTACACCAGTACTCGTAGTGACGACTTCTCCATGTTTGGACGTGCAGGCGTAGTCACTGGGCAAGAACGAAGAAGACGCATGCTACGATAGAGATACGTAGCACTTCTTGGCTGAAGCATTTTCTGGCTGGGTGAGCTCCTTAACCCAAAATCGTAGGACTTCCATTCTTCTTGTGTTGCAATATTGTCCATTTGTACACTTAAATAATAGGCACATTGTATTATTCATCGGGTAGCACTTGGGTAGCACCCTTTATTTTCCTCCTAAATCAGGTTTGGTTGAGGTTATAGAGCTCCTCAAACGACCAACCTCAGGAAATACGCGGTGCACCTCTACGTACCGTAGCATGCGCCAAAACATTTAAAAAAAAAAAAAAAAAAAAAAAAAACTCTTGAGAGCTGACGTACCGCTCGCCGTCGAACGATACTTCGCGCGGTATACAGCAAGAAAAGTCCCCTCGAACGATGATATAATCGTAGAGGTCTCGTATGGGTAGAGGGTCGAGTCTGTTTGCATTACTGTACGTAATTGAGTGTTCTTGGTACACTTTGGCGAGTAAATTACTGCTCGTGCTTGATATCTGACACGTACAGTAGTAGCGTACACCCGATCCCTGGGAAATGCTCGAAGTGATGACTTCTCCATGCTTGGAAGGACTACGTACAGACGTAGCCACCGAGCAAGAACGAAGAACATTAAAAAAAAAAACTCTTGAGAGCTAACGTGCCGCTCGCCGTCGAACGATACTTCGCGCGGTATACAGCAATAAGCCCCTTCGAACGGTTATATAGTCGTTGAGGTCTAGGGTAGAGGATCGAGTCTGTTTGCAATACGTAATTGAGTGTTCTTGGTGCACTTCTGGCGAGTAAATTACTGCTCGTGCTTGATATCTGACACGTACAGTAGTAGCGTACACCCGATCCCTGGGAAGTAGCTCTCTCCGGTACCTTTTTTCTACCCCCATTACCTCTCCTTGGGCGAAGAGATCGAAAAGTAACGCGATGTGACGACGACGTTACACGTATCGATAGCGCTGCACGTGCCAAGTAGTACATGCATACTCGTACATGCATCACCTGGTACTCCAGTACAAAATATTCTCTTTGGACTTTACTGTTGAAGTCCTAAACAATATTATAACGTATCCGGTGTTGAAAGGGACGAAGAAGGTGCGTACGACAGGGGATAAATACTCGTGGCGTTCAAAGCGTGTGTCAACTCTCCTCCACCCAAGCGGTTGGGAAAGGGTGTCGGCACGTGTCGGCGCGTTTAAAAAACGTGAAAACGATACCAGGTATATACGTATATACGTAGTGCCTTGAGACGCCAGGGACGATCGTGTTATTCTCTAACCAATTGGTACTGTTTGTACAGTGTCGGCGAAAATATATGCATGTTATCATGCAGCTTCTATCTTCCGTGTGCATACGCGACGCAGATGCAACACATCGCAGCGGACGGGTACGGCTTCGACTACGTGATGGTCTTCAAGGCCGAGCAAGCGGAAGTCTTGACTGGTTTTGCCGACAAAGCTGTGCGCCAGATCATCGCTGCCGGCTTGACAGTGCGAGTGTATTTCAGCAGCAGTGGGAAAGAGATATTCTGCGAGATACGGGCCCCTGTAGATCGCCTCAAGCAGTTCGCCGATCAGGTGAAGTTCCGATATAGAACCATCGTAGTATTGGTTCGGTTCGTTAGGTATATGTATATATCGTAGCGCATTTTTTCTCTCGGGCGGAGATGAGGTCGGGTGTACCTCAACTCGGCTGTCTTCCGCAGGACTACAGTGTCGATAGACCTTAACCCGTACCTGAAACTTCGTGGTTCCTTTGAGTAATTTTACAGATGGGAAGGAGGACACGAGAATAAACAGCATCACGTGCAAGCCTGTTGCTAGCTTAGGCTAAATTGACTTGACGAATATGTGGACACTTACTGTTTCGCAATCAAAACGGAGGGGGGTCGGAGCATTTTGTAGACCGCGGTACTCTGATCCCGATTGAAGCGGGGGGGGCATTCCGAAAGGTTCAGGACTACGTCGGAGATCGCTCTATTTTTTGCATGTCAGCGATAGTCGCGAAAACCTCGTTCTTCTAATTACGATATCGGGTCTACACAGTCAACAGGCAATCTTGTTTCTCGGCATACGTCGCTGGCACAGTTTCAATATCGAATATTTAGAGCAGCAACATCTATATGTCGAATCCTGTCACTTGATTCGTCATGTACACCATGGTGAAGGTTTGTAGTTGTTTATTGGTGCTGCCTGCCCAATTCGCGGAGCAGGTGGATCGTAGGATGCTTCTCGATCGCTTCCAGCTCGCCGAAGCTGCCTCTGCCGGAGATCCCGAGGCGAACATAGCTCCGATCATGATCAACAACGACCCGGACATCACCTTCAGATCGCCGTTTGAGTACATCTACGCCAGATACGACCGAAACGAGAATCTGCAGGTGAAAGCTGTCCCTTGCGTATCGTATGACGCTAACGTAGCAGACAGCCCAGCCTACCGCTGTCGGATGTAACCCTCACTGATTTCAATCAAGCGGCAGATGATAGTCTCAGGCCAGACCGCCTTCATCATGCATACACACCGGGTACACAATACCACAATACCGCATACCCTAGTATTTACCTTGGAAGTTTGTGAAAACGGCCATTGCTCGCAACGTCAGATCACTCGAAGAGGAACGTCCATAGTCTTTGCTGCTCTACCTGTAACAACAAAGGCCCTCTCAACATATATCTGCGCCGTGCCGTTCCTAACGTTTCGCTCGTGTTGCGAACCGACTTCTGATCACTATGCGTTCCCCTGGACTGGCATCGACGGACCAGAACCTCTACTTCAAGAACGAAGGCGTTTGGCACCCCTTTCGCTCTGTCGTCCGACTGAGCATCGTCGTCGACATTCTAAAGACCCCGATGTGCCTTGGAGGGGCGGGATTGAAGGTGGACCGGCTGCAGCTCGAAGGGAAAATCCTCGCTCTGTTCCCCAAGCACTGTAAGTGTCGCTCGCCTCGCCAAAAAACAGGACTTGCGGAAGGCACATTCGTGTGCGTGCGTATGCCAAGAAGAACTGGTGCGCGTTCCTTGAGCACACTTGGTAGGACTTTCTGCGCGCACGGAATGATTATGAGATGACACACAACCCAGATCACCCACTGCGGTTCGAGCCCCAGATAAATGGAGACGACAAGCAGAGTGGAATCTCAGTAGTTGATTAGTTGTTCACCAACTCTTGGCGCTGACGAGATCGTGGCCATCGCACCGTTGCTTTACGCCCCGTTCGCACGCCATTACTCGCAGTCAAGCAGAACAAGTACCGCTTGCGGAACAAATGGCTTGTGTTCAAGCAGTGGCCGTGGGATGCACCGTATGACGACATCAAAGACTGTAAGTATGATTGTGGGTGGTCCGGGCGAGGTGTAAACGAAAGCCGGGGGCGTTTGTGTTACGGAGTATAGACGGACATTTTTACGGTATGATCTTCGAACGGTTTTCTTTGCTATGGTCCTGGATTGTGTTGCTTAACTTAATTTAGCTCGCACGTACATTGTAATTTGCGAACAAGGTAAGGTGTTGTAATCATACGCCAGTGAGGGGCGTCGGAGGCATTGGGCTGCTGATCCTAAATAGCGTTTGACAACTAGTCACAACAAAGGATATATTTTGAAGTGGACAGCTGCTAAGGCATCGGCGACCCGGGTCATTGCAACTCCTACTCCTAGCATAGAACATCACGTTGGCGGAACCACCATTTGCTGAGACGTCAGTCGCGATCAATGTCGTGGACAACGAGAAACGCTGAAAACAAAGTTTAAAACCGTATTTCAGTCTGTCACTTCGTGACACCGGTCTCAACAAGAGTGCAGCCGCTTGACCCCCACCGCTTTGTGGTTTCCTGCTCCTCGCCGTTGCGTGTTCTTGTGATGTGGTAAAAACTTCTGCCGCCCAGACTATGGCGAGAAGATCGGCCTCTACTTCCACTTCCTGGGCCACTTGACCACGTGGTAAGATACACGAAGAGCCCGTGCGAGATTGCAACGATATTTGCGACCCTCCGATTCCTTCGTAAACGTGAAGCACAATACGCAAGGCACTGGTTGGCTTGGGAGTTGTTCCGCTACCCTTGTCAACTGCTGTGCCCGGCGTGTTTTTTTCTCGTTCTGGAACCGTTGACATAACGGCTAAACACGCACTTTTGTCCATGTTATGACGCACTGCCACTCGGTGTGTGTGCTACAACACGTTTATCCGCGAAAGGCTGCTCCCGCTGGCGGTGGCGGGTTTTGTTACGGCGTTGACGGTGTACATCTCGGGGAACGAGGAGCACGTAATCACTCTGGTCTTCGCGCCCATGGTCGTCTTCTGGGCTATCAGTGAGTCCAAGCGGGGAACTCTTAGGTTTTCCGTCGGCAGTAAATCCCAGACCAGTAAAGGAATAGTACCGGGTCGCTACCGGAATTCCCGTTTCGCACCGACGATAGTCATGCGTCAGGCAAGGCGGGCGTTGCAGCGACGGGGCGCCGAGGAAAGACGAGGGATCTATTATATGGAACGCACACGCTACTACCGGGCCGTGACCGGAATGCCCTGGCGGTTTTACCACCCGGTTTCGTCTCTTTGGTTAGAGTCGTGTTACGCCCCGCGGACCTTTTGTTTTGTTCGCAGAACGTCTGGGTCGCCCACCGAGGCAGGCCTTTTCTTCAACGAAACCTACACATAACCGAATTTCGGTGGGCAAAAACAAATGTCACGGGAAAGGCCTTGTTTTTTGCCTCCCCTCTAGGTTTTCACCGCGCCTCCCCCCGTGACCTCGCGTGTGTTTTCGCCGTTAAAAACCCAAGTCATGCTGGAGTTCTGGAAGCGGAAGGAAAAGCGCATCGCCTTGGAATGGGGCATGTCAGGCTTCGAAATAGGTACGAGTCTGTTAACCCGATTGGAGCTCTCGTTGAGTCCGCTGCTGGCTAACGACGCCATAGCGGCTCAATGATTTGGATGCCTAAATGGCTGTTACGCCGGTTGCCACCATGTCTCCGAGCGTGTCGCTTTCGGATTCGAACTATGATAAAAAAAACACTTGTTGCTTGATCAAAGGATGTGGTACAGCAGCCCCCCCCCCACCCACCGGCGCTTGCTGGACCCGTGTCTATCTTGCCGCGGCTTTGTGACACAACTCTCACCGTCCGTCCTCGCAACACCCACTCCCGAACCTCTCTCGCCTCCTGTGCCTACAGGCGAGCAAGCTCGCCCGGAATACAAGGGGGAATTCATTCCGTCTCCAATCAACGGGAAGACCATTCTGTGAGTTGACAACCTCGTGGGTACGACCCCCCCCCCTCTCTTGCACACTGCGGCTCGTTGTTCATCCTTTTTTCCCCTTGAGAGGGAAAAAATTACGAAACTCGTTTGCGATTGCAGCATCATCGGTCAAACGAGGTCGCCCGGGCTGCTGGATTAGGGGACAACAATAATTAATGTTCCCACTGAGCTAGACGACACGCGTGCTGCATGAAAGTAGTCGACCGCCTGTGCGCGTAGACTACTGTAGACTGTTACGTAGTGAGATGGTTAAATTTCATGTTTTCGTTCGATATACCGGTGCCTGGGTCCCGAAATGATTGGTAAGGGTTATTTTAGCCAGCAGACCTTCGCTCAGTACGAAACCCTTGCCTTAGAACGTTCTACACCGCGCGGTTGCTGGTTTTGGGCGTGGCTATGCGCCGTGAATAGATTGGAACGATACGGTTTGGGAAGTTCGTGCCCAGGCTACAGACGATATTGCGTCTTGTCCTTGTGGTATACTGCAGCACGCGAAAGGATAATTACACCTGTCTCCGACCAGGGTTACCATCCGATCATGCCACGGATAAATAAAACCGAAAGCAACCTGAACGTTGTCGAGCCACTCCAAAAGGCTCCGTAAGAGTAGTCGGTTTGTTCCCTATATACGTGTGGTGAAATTCTAAGCATAGCTAAGGTTTCGGTTACTTTTGGGGCTTTCTTTTGTTCATACTGCGTCGATCGCAGGTACTACCCCACCAGCAGAAAGGCGTCCAAGGCGAGGCGAGCGATGGCGGTGATCGTGTCCATGATTTTGATCGTCGTCAGCTGCATCGGGGCCGTGTACGCGTTCAGGTATGATCGCCTTGCGTCCAGAGCGTATGGCTGATATTTATGTATACACATACCATAGTGTTTGTTTTCGCCAAAGGGCCACAAACGACGTATGGAATGATACGAGTATTCGACGCAAAAGTGGTCGAGAGAGAGAGAGAGAACATGTTCTGGCCTTTGTCCGGTCGCGCATGACAACGAGATTTCTCGCCACTTTTTTGCTGTTACGTGTGATCGCAAATGGCGTCGGAAAGGGTTGTTTGTGTATAGACCGTCAAAGGAAACCGTATATCGTGCCTCAAGTTGACGCGCTTAGCGAGCGTTGTATCGTCGGAGAATTACCCACGGCAGCACGCGAGCTCAACAAAGTTTGAGGGGGCAGGGGGGGGGAGGGCAGATCTGCGCGCCTAAATGGAAACTATTCGTTAGCTCTCGCCGTCTGTTTTCGCGCGTGTGACGTCTCGATTTCAAGGTGGTACCTGGTGTACGGAACGTCAGGGAGCTGGGGCAAGACGTGGGGCGGCATCATTACGTCGATCATCAACTCCGTGCAGATCCAAATCCTCAACGCTCTTTACAAGACAGTCGCTGTGGCGCTCACCGGTACGTTGTTTTCAACCAACGGGGTCTAAGATATGCAGCATACAAACCTCATGTGGTACCTTCTCTCTCCCCCCTTCCTAAGGCACAGACGTGGCACAATAGCGGCTAGAGCAAGAAAGGCGGTTGAATGTCCATTCGTCGGTTGTCCCCCATTGCCCGTTTCATGCACGCCTCGAATGTGCACTCAAACCTGACTGCAGGCCTTGTACTGCCTGCGTGCACTATACTACCAAGTAGGCCACAGATGTTTTGAAGTTGTTCTGGCAATTAGCCCTTCGGCCGGTGACTGTCTATTTGTTCAGTAAAAAAACAAACTTGAAACGCTTTCTTCCGCGTTTGTGCTTGAGGAAAAACACCCCTGAAGATTTCCTGTTGTGGTTTTTTGTGTTTCGCGTCGTCCTTCGATTGCTTCCGCCGACGGTCTCCTGGTCCTTCTGGCTCTCACCAAAAAAAATAGACTTCGAAAATCACCGCACCTCCACGGAGTACGAGGACTCGCTGGTGACGAAGCTGTTCTGCTTCACTTTCTGCAACTCCTACGGAGGTTTCATCTACCTGGCCTTCATCGGCGAGCCGGTCGTGGGCGTGGCATGCGAGAGGAGCTGCATGAACCTCCTCGCCACTAATCTCACGATCGTCTTCGTCGTCCAGCTTCTGGTGGGTGATACTTTGCATACATACGTACGCCGCAACGTGCGCATGTACTTCGGCCTGGTTACCTTTTCACCTTGTTACTTTCTGTCAGACATCAGGCAATCGTGAGCGGGGATAACTATACCCACAGGGCTTCTCCCAAAAAGTTTATCTCGAATACATGGAAGAGTTTGGAGTCGTGGCTGGTAGACACGTACGGGTAGGGCAGGTGGGACTTATCAGTTGTCGATCCGGCTCCAATCTCGACTTGTGCAACTGGAACGCCACGTTGCCTCTCCAGCCTTCGCTGTCGTTACTGCCAACTCGTGTCTCGTTGACGTAAAAAAGTAACTTTGATACGATAATCGGTACGCCCAACACCCTGCCAGGAAGGTCCTTTCATTTGATGCATTTGCTGGCGAGTTGCATTCCATGTTAAGCAAAGCATGCTCATAATATGCAGTTCTCCCCAAACATTGATCAAGCTCCATTGCCACACCGTCTGAACAAAAAACGGTGTATGGATGCAACGTACGTGCGTCCGATATGTATGCTTCCACAGCTAGCGGGAGTCGATAGTTGACGACGGACAATTATATCCCTTGTGAATGGTTTCCGGTTTCCCGCTCCATGTCCGAGGGCCTCGCCGCGACCCCG
Source organism: Saccharina japonica (assembly GCA_008828725.1). NCBI lineage: Eukaryota > Phaeophyceae > Laminariales > Laminariaceae > Saccharina > Saccharina japonica. The sequence goes on along the minus strand of MEHQ01003909.1, from coordinate 28,991 downwards.
AAAACGAAAAAAAACAGATATCCTCCAAATCAGACTCTACTTGCAGACACTCTTAATGTCAGCCTCGCCCATCTTGAAAAAACGAACGAGTACCGGAGCTCCATCTTCTAAAAAGCCCAAGCACCGAAGTTTCATCTTCTAAAAAGCCCAAGCACTGAAATTTCCCTCGTGATCCCTCGATCGGTATACGTTTCATGATTCACACGCGACTGTACCCCACTCCCACTGACCTACTTACACAACGGTGTTGTTCTCTTGCTACTTCGCCGTAGGTGGGTAACCTCACGGAAGTACTTATCCCGTACGCAAAGTACCGCATGCGCGTGAGGGCCGAGGAGCGCAGAAAAATCGAAGGCAACGTCGGCAAGGTCCAGCGCACGCAAGCCGAGAAGGGCCTCTACCTCGAGCAGTACGACCGTGAGTTTTTCGTTCTGCTTGTTTTCCTTTTTTTGCTGGCTGGTTGGCTAGCTGGTTGCTGCGGCTGACCCGTCACGAAACGCGCACGCTACCGCGCGACCGCGCAGATTTTTGCAATGCCACCGCTTCACGCTTGGACACTTCGTACAGCTGTATACCTATGAATAACCGTTAACGAGCGGACAATGCGCCGAATGAGCGTTGTTTTTGTCCGGCACGGGCGATTGTGCGAGGACAAGCGTACAATGGACTTATGACCTAAACGATCGTGTTTGCAGTGGTGCCTACTCTGCCAATTTATCATGACCGGCCAAGGATGAACAACCAGGACGAGGTGATGTGAGTGCAGCGAGCGGTAGTGCGTCCATTCAACCACACGCGCCGTTCAACATTTGTTTCGAATCACGCCACGCACGTAAGTTGACTGCAAACTCTTTTCTCATGTCGCTCGCTCGCTCCCGTCCAGCGATCATGGGCACGCTCATGGACTACGCTGAGCTCGCCGTGCAGTTCGGCTACATCACTCTGTTCGTGGTCGCCTTCCCCCTGGCCCCTTTCCTGGCCTTGGCCAACAACTACGTGGAGTTTCGCTCGGACGCCTTCAAGCTCTTGACTCAGATGCGGCGGCCCGTGCCGCGCGGCGCTGAGGACATCGGCAGCTGGCAGGGGGTGTTCACGGCGATCTCATGCATCGCAGTGATCACCAACTCAGCACTGGTGAGGACCATATTTCCAGCCACCTCCAGTGGACCGATGGCGATACTTGTTGGGCAGATTCAGGGGACAAACGCACGACGGGAGCACTGGGAACAAGATAACCTTGGGTTATTCGTACATTATTGATTTGCCCGACCTGGATCGAAGACGACGATCCCATGCACCGCAAAAATTGGCACGGCGTTGATTGCGTCGCCCATGGCAAACGTCTTGCCGCCGTCACGGTTTGCTTGCGTGTGTTCCGTGCAACCAGCCGACGGCGTTCTCACGAGTAGCCTGTCGTACGCTGATGTCCAGCTACTACGGCAGTACGTAGTAGTGACGCATAGAGCGCGGCGTTCACACCGCTATCTCCGCAACCACGAAACCTGGGAAAATTGGTGAATTTTTTTCGAATTCTCCATACAGCCTCCCCCCACTCCCTTCTCCTGCCTCCTCGTATAAACACCTATATTGTACACCCACCCGCCCGCCGTGCTCCGTCCCGGCATTGTAGGGGTGCGAGGGCCTTCGGTCATACGACTACGGCCATGCATGACAATGAGTACACCCCCCCCCCCCTCCCTCCACGTGTCGTCGTAAATGCCTGGAAAGATCTGCTTGATTTACGAGGATCTCGTGGGCGAGTACAGCCTGGCCACGAGGCTGTGGCTCTTCATCCTGTTCCAGTGGACCGCCTTTATTTTCATGGCGGCGATGGGTGCGATGGTGCCGGACATCCCGGAGGATGTGACGATGCAGCTGCAAAGGACGGCGTTCTTATCCTCGAAGGTCTTGTTCCTCCCCTGCCGTTATTTAATTGATGAATGGATGAGCAACATATCAGTATAGGCACCCGCTTATTATGTACAAGCCAGAAACTTGGCGCGGATAATTACCAGGAACTGCGCGGACGATTCAACCTTCCACATGTAATACATTTATTTTGTTTCATCATCCTTCTCTCTAAATGTATGACGCCCCGGAGTTTTTAGTTATTTATGTCTCCAAGGCTTTATTTCTGGTTAATAGTGTATGCGCTGGGCGACGCTGTCTAGCAGCGACCTTCTTAGCAGCGACCTTCTTGCCCACAAAACATTGTTGCGTGGTATAGTATCTCTTCACAAATATCTGCACGATGTATCTTGCATAAGATAGCAAACATCCTCAACGCTGACCCCTCTTCCCCCGCCCGCCGCGCCCCTCCCACGGCGAATTGAAGATTATCGATCGAGTCCCCGACGAAATGGACGATGTCATTCAAGAGGTAGACGAGTCTGCCCTCGTCAACATCAAGGTCTTGGTCAGCCCCACCGTGTCGCCGGGGACGGCGGAGTTTCAAGCGCAGGGCTACGTAGACTAGGCCTGTCAACCCACCCTCCATGTATTCCTACATGGTGTCGTAGCTGCGCAGTTCGAAATAAAAGAAACGACAGTTGCGCGTGCACCTCCTGTATGTGTACGAACGTAACTGCGGTGCGGGGCCTGCGCATGTTCAGAGCATTGTACAGTGTGATTTAACAACCCTTTTTTTGTTTTGCCGAGCAGCTTTAAGCTTCCGGGGTCCAGCCCAAGGAAGGGGTGCAAAGCAAAAGGAATGATGCACATATCATCAGCGGCAACAACCTGCGTCAAACATGGCGGTGGTTTGGTCGGCTGGTCATGTGCCCAGCGCACGCGTACAATGGAGACGGGAGGGGGGGGAGGGGGGGGGGCTTCCTCCTGGTTGTCATACGGCGCACTCTTGTGTTCATTCTTGCAGTTATTCCAGTAGCAGGGGGAGTACTGTTTGGGCTGAAAACGGACCTCCCGGAGCAAGGGGAGGGGGGGGGGGGCTGCTAGGTACCTACCCCTGCCGTTCTTCGTTTGTTTCGGGGTCCCTATTTGTGTGTAGTAGAGTTTTTCTTGTTGAGATGGCAGCATATGCTGCCTCCTTGTGTGAGGCGATGGAGGCCTAGCGTGTAACTGTTCGTCACGCGGCGTCATCTTTGGATCCTCACCCATTAGGCTAGACATTTAATCTTCCCTTATACCCCTGGCATGTTTGCGATGTGGTTTTTCCCCGTGTGTCGTTTCACCAGAGATTGTTTCTTTTTTACATATAAGCAGAACTTTGAAGTATAGCAGTAATGGCGATGTTGACATACTCTCTCAGTACGCACACGTTTAAGCGTAATGGTGTACTACCAGGTACCTGGTATATAATAACGAGGGATGCAATGTATGCAACAGGCAACGAACTGGGTATTCTTCTTGTGGAGTCCTCAAAACAGTACCAGGTTCACGTGGACTGCCCTGGGGGCAGCCACGAAAAATTATCCACATGGTGTGGTAATACCACCCGAGTAGAGCACACCGCCGTGAACATACATTCAAGTCGACGACCGACTTGCCGTTGCGTACTACTCGTACGCGAAACTAGATACTGTTTCTCTCGGTTTTAGATATCAGTAGACCTTGACCAGCGCGCGCGGATCAGGAAGTAGCTCATGAGTGACGTCAAGACACACAAAACACCAGCAGCGTCGAACTGTAGCGCCCCAAGATGATGATCAGTTAGTGCTACTCTCTGTGCTGTTGTTGTTTTCTGTTGAGGCGTTCGACTGCTTCCACGCGTTTTGACCGTTTTGATCGATCGAAGGATGCTCATGCACGAATTAAGCTTCCATCGCTTTCGCATCGCGCGTATGCGGTACACAGAGAGAGGCATCTAACCGATACTAAGGGATTGCTTGGGACACACACGTATCCCCTTCCAGGTTCGCATCTGTTAAGCAGGTCCCGCGTTGTCTCTCACGTGCTCTGTGTGCTCGTAGAAGAGACACTGCTGTGGAATACACTACGTCCAACATGGAAACACGTTAAAAACAAAAATCGTTATCATGCGACGTGCAAAAATAAACATCCTCGGAAACAGAGCAACTCAGGCGCGGGAGGGAGAGGGGATGGGGGGGGTGACGGCGGTGAAACCTCGGGGGAAAAGAAAAGGCGGCCTAGCGCTCTCCGATAAGGGGGAGTTTGCTGCTTCGTTGTTCGTAGGGTCGTGNGGGAGGGACCGTGGACCTAAAAAAAGCGCCTGAGCCGGGAGGGACGGATGTCTATGAATCCGCCCCGACGACTCCACTGCCGGTGTTAGGGAGGGGAATTCCTCACCAACTCCGTGCGGTGTCTCCGATGACGCAAGCTGGCGGTGATTTGTAAGCCGAAAGTGAGGAGCTGAACGATTCATCAACGGTCAGCAGTGAACCACCCGAAAGCGACACTTCATCTCGAGATGGCAACGATGCGTCATCCTCTGATGATGGAGTTCCGACCCCGACTGCGATCCGGACTGCTGCGCGCCAACTTGGAGCGCTCATGTCAGGACCGGGCGATGGTGATGAGATTCGGGAGGGAAGTACGAGAGCGCAGACCAGGGCGCTCAACCGGGAAGCGGCAACGGGGCTGATCAGTACGATCGGGCCCTGCGAGGGAGGCCGCATGTTCCATGCGCTACTGGCGGCGCAAGACAAAGGCGGGGAACCTACTCGGTTGCCGGATTGCCTCCTCAAGGAGGCGGAACCGAAACCGACGTCTTACTCCGCGGCGCGTTCATCAATCCACTCTGGCGTTTGGGTAGAGACTATGCAAGCGGAATTTGATGGACTAGAGGCCGCTAACACTTTCACTGAGATTTCCGAAGTTCCGGCGGGTAGCAATATTGTGGAATCAAAGTGGCTCTTGAAGTGGAAGGGCGACGAGCATGGCATGATCGATAGAGCTAAGGCGAGATTGGTAGCTAAGGGCTATAATCAGGTAGAGGGAGTTGACTATTTTGATACGTTTGCTCCTATTGCATCAACCACGTCTAGCCGCATCGTTGCAGCAATGGCATGCAAACTTGACTGGGACTTGAGCACTTGGACGTTGACCAGGCCTTTATTCAGTCAGAGTTGGATACCGAAATTTTCTCAAGATTGCCCCCTGGGTGTGGGCGGTTAGGGCCCGAATTAACGAGTATAAAATAAATTCAATTTGGAAAAAATAAAACTCAAATTCGCTTGTCATTGGTCAACACACGTACCAGCACCAAATATTATGCCCCAAGATCCTAATCTTTGGTGCTGGTGCGTGTGTTGACCAATGAAAAGCGGATTTGATTGTTTTTTTTTCCAAATTGATTTTTTTTCTTCTTCGTTAAAACGGGCCCTTATCGGGTGAGGTAGTCCTACTCAACAAAGCTCTTTATGGGCTGAAATAGAGTGGTCGCTCGTGGTATAAGCTACTGTCGTCAACCTTGGTTGAGTGTGGTTTTGAGCAGTGCATGGTAGACCCGTGCGCCTTTCGACTGATGGTGAATGACGAGCTTGCAGCGATGCTGGTGGTCCACGTGGACGACATCAAGATCGCAGCCACCAAGGAAATCACGGAGTCAGTAGTGGCGGATCTCAATAAGAGATTCCCTACGAAACATCTGCGCGAGTTGGTGGGGACGGGAGACTTGTCACTTAAGTATCTCCAGACGGACGACCAGCATGCGGACATTCTCACGAAGGCTATTGGCAAAGAGAGTTTTGAGAAACACCGCGATTCTCTGTTAGGGATACAGTAATTTGTTGTTTGTGGATGGTGTTTGTTTGTGTTATCGAGGCTTGTTAGTTGATCCAGCGCCAGGGAGGGTGTTCGATATAGCTTGTCTCAACGAACAGCCTAGCAATAAATTACGGTTACATACATTGTGTCACGGAGGTAAGTTACAGGGATCGTCTCGTGGTATCACCCACGAGCAGTCCCACGGGTATGTACGAGTAGGCACTATGCGAGGAGGTTTAGGTATTCGACTACGAGCGGTTGTTCCTGGGCTGTGGAGAGTTGACCCACATGACCCACTCCACCTTTCCCCCTGCATTCGTCTACCCCTTTCCGGGCCGACATAATAAAGACATCTTAAACTATCTTCTACACACTGCGTGTTGCAGTGCCTCGCTCACAGCCTAGTGTGGCTGTTGGGAGCTTATCCATCCATCGCATATCAGCGCTAATTGAACACTCTGCTTCGAAAACATGTATGATCATCTCGCAGTTTAGGCAAGTAGAAGCAATAAGCGTACGTAAATCGATCGTGAACGTTTTTTTTGTAAGTAAGGCGTTTCGAACGGTCCCCGCGGCTCCACGACCAACGAAAAGCAGCAGGCTCTCCCTAGACAGACAGACAGACAGACAGACAGACAGACAGACAGACAGACAGACAGACAGACAGACAGACAGACAGACAGACAGACAGACAGACAGACAGACAGACAGACAGACAGACAGACAGACAGACAGACAGACAGACAGACAGACAGACAGACAGACAGACAGACAGACAGACAGACAGACAGACAGACAGACAGACAGACAGACAGACAGACAGACAGACAGACAGACAGACAGACAGACAGACAGACAGACAGACAGACAGACAGACAGACAGACAGACAGACAGACAGACAGACAGACAGACAGACAGACAGACAGACAGACAGACAGACAGACAGACAGACAGACAGACAGACAGACAGACAGACAGACAGACAGACAGACAGACAGACAGACAGACAGACAGACAGACAGACAGACAGACAGACAGACAGACAGACAGACAGACAGACAGACAGACAGACAGACAGACAGACAGACAGACAGACAGACAGACAGACAGACAGACAGACAGACAGACAGACAGACAGACAGACAGACAGACAGACAGACAGACAGACAGACAGACAGACAGACAGACAGACAGACAGACAGACAGACAGACAGACAGACAGACAGACAGACAGACAGACAGACAGACAGACAGACAGACAGACAGACAGACAGACAGACAGACAGACAGACAGACAGACAGACAGACAGACAGACAGACAGACAGACAGACAGACAGACAGACAGACAGACAGACAGACAGACAGACAGACAGACAGACAGACAGACAGACAGACAGACAGACAGACAGACAGACAGACAGACAGACAGACAGACAGACAGACAGACAGACAGACAGACAGACAGACAGACAGACAGACAGACAGACAGACAGACAGACAGACAGACAGACAGACAGACAGACAGACAGACAGACAGACAGACAGACAGACAGACAGACAGACAGACAGACAGACAGACAGACAGACAGACAGACAGACAGACAGACAGACAGACAGACAGACAGACAGACAGACAGACAGACAGACAGACAGACAGACAGACAGACAGACAGACAGACAGACAGACAGACAGACAGACAGACAGACAGACAGACAGACAGACAGACAGACAGACAGACAGACAGACAGACAGACAGACAGACAGACAGACAGACAGACAGACAGACAGACAGACAGACAGACAGACAGACAGACAGACAGACAGACAGACAGACAGACAGACAGACAGACAGACAGACAGACAGACAGACAGACAGACAGACAGACAGACAGACAGACAGACAGACAGACAGACAGACAGACAGACAGACAGACAGACAGACAGACAGACAGACAGACAGACAGACAGACAGACAGACAGACAGACAGACAGACAGACAGACAGACAGACAGACAGACAGACAGACAGACAGACAGACAGACAGACAGACAGACAGACAGACAGACAGACAGACAGACAGACAGACAGACAGACAGACAGACAGACAGACAGACAGACAGACAGACAGACAGACAGACAGACAGACAGACAGACAGACAGACAGACAGACAGACAGACAGACAGACAGACAGACAGACAGACAGACAGACAGACAGACAGACAGACAGACAGACAGACAGACAGACAGACAGACAGACAGACAGACAGACAGACAGACAGACAGACAGACAGACA
>MEHQ01003909.1:3508-18508 GCA_008828725.1 Saccharina japonica | reverse complement strand
AGCCCCCGGAGCTACTGCGACACTGCGATGTGTTGCCCTTCAGCAGCTACTACAGTACCAGTCGTGTGCGATAATGGAGAGCGAGACGTATCTCCAATGACCTATACCTGTACTTCGTACTTCGTACCAGGTACGATCTGTATGACGACAGTTGGCAGGTCTCGCGGGTCGACGAGGGCGATGCGCCAGCGTCCGTGGCCTCTTCAATGCCGCGGGGCGAGTCTACACCAACCACCAGGTGGGAGCGAACAGCGAACGCACAACCGCAACGCCCGCGTCGCATGTATCATACCAGCAGGTACCGAGTAAATATACTGCTTTCGTGCTGTGATACTGCTGAACGTCATATATATATGCGAGCACCCCCAATACAGCAGCAGTACGTAGCAGCAGCAGTATCACACAGCAGACAGCAGTATCACACAAGTTCCACGCTGTCACGAAGTCACGTTTGTTATCACGCTGTTGGCTGCTGCTACACGCGTACAGGCACAGCTCACGCTCACGTTGTTCCATGTATGTATGTGTTCATTGGATTCCATAATTTTTTTTAAATCGTAATTTGTCCCCGCGGTACACAGCAGACAGCAGCAGTATCACACAACAAGTTCCACGCTGTCAAGGAGTCACGTTTGTTATCACGCTGTTCGCTGCTGCTACACGCGTACAGGCACAGCTCACAGGCTCACGTTGTTCCATGTATGTGTTCATTGTTGTTGTTGTTGTTGTTGTTGTTGTCTTCACATTAAACTCGTTTCAGTTGCTAATCCCTATAGTCTGATCTAGCAAGATCACGGCCCGTGGTCACAAAAGTGCTACGTAGAGCCACCAGAGAATCCTAAAGAACACGTACACTTTTAGCAGGGAAAGGATACACAAGTCCGAAGAGGTACACCTAAAATCCCTACAGCATGTTATGCGTGTCCAAAACTGAACTACACGCCCGCAATCTCCATTCGACTACAGTAGCATCGCCCCCACCACCCCCCCTCCCCCTCTTTAGCACTGAATTTGTCGACTACAGCGTAACTACTGTCTGAAGTGCTGTCTGTACAAAAACACACGGTAGGCGTGGGAACAAGATGGAGCACGCAGCTACTACTGTCTGAAGTGCTGCCAGAATGACAGTCCGCGGGCACACAGTGAATGGATTCCATAATTTTCAAAAATTGATAATTCGTCCCCGCGGTCCCGCGATAAGCAGGTAAAATTTAGAATTTGAATTACATATATATACGATCGAAAATCGTTTAAATAAAAAAGTATTTCATTTATTATTTCCATTTTTTCTGTTCCGTGCTGCTGCTGTGTCGGAGTGGAGTTTGGGCGCGAGTTTTATTTTTGGTGTTTGGCGCGTTCGTTTCTTTGACCGGTTTTCCGTGTTCTATCCGCGGGACGAAAGTAAAAGCACGAGAGGTACGGAACCAGGCAGCAGGTAAAGACTCGTATTTCGTATACATAACATCATCCCAGTTTTAAAGCAAACATCCTACCTCGTACCTGGTACGTATTAATAGTCGGTATAATTTGATACGTGTCATGTTTTATCACCACGCACGGAATTTATGTGACAAAAACGTGACAACGATGTCCCGAAGCTGAAACGAGTGCAGTGCAACTGAAGTACTCGTATTTAATGGACACGTATGATAATATATATGTTTGTATGCGTATAAAAGTATCATGACCAAGAAATTGCAAGGTAAAACAGGCCAGGGAAATCACGAAGAAAAGCTACCCCCGGCCACAAAAATAAAAAAAAGGAACGTGGCGTCAATCACAAACAAGTAGGAAAAGACAAAATACAGAACAGCACGGCACACAGAGTAGCACTGCACAGAAGCAGTTGTAATGCCGTCGTCGAAGCCGCCGGTGCTCCCCGAGGATCTGAGCGGGGCTGTGCCGATCTCGGCCCAGATCCCGGTCAGAGTGTTCCCTTGCTTTCGCCCCAGGGATCCGGGAGCACCTCCTCTGATCGACCTCTCTCGCGTGGTTCTCTCGGCGAGTCGAAAGAGCTTCGTCGGACTGGACAGGTACGCTGCGGGGGACCTCCTCCGCCCCATCCTCGCCGAATTCGGGTTGCGTGGGGGCGCGGAGTTGACGTCGCGGCTCAGGCTCGCGGAGACGTCGGAGCGAGAGGCAGTCGGCTCGCATTCGTTTCAGAGGGCTGTCGGCACGCACGTGGTGCTGGAGCACGCCTTGCATCAGCTGCGAGCCCATCTGAAAGTCGTCGATGAGACTTTCGTGCTGTTGCCGGCGCCGACTGCAGCAACAATAACAACAACAACAACAACACCACTGCTGGGTGCTACGACAGCTACGACAGTTACTGCTGCTGCTGCTGCTTCTCCTGCTGTTGGTGTAGCAGCGCAAAATCTTGCGCGATCATCACCGCTGTCGTCGAGTGGGTCCCAGGTGGTCGGAGCAATCAGAGGGAGAACGGCAACAACACCGGAAACAACGTCCGAGGGAGCAACGGTAGATCCGGCCCAGCAGCCGACGGTGGTCGCTCTTCAAGAGGAAGTCAAAGAGGAGCCTAGCGGTGCGAAAGCGAGCCTGCTGCTGGACCACTCCCACCACTCCATTCGCGAGGTGTGATGACAACAAAGAGGCAAAAAACAAAACAAAACAAATGTTCATGTTGTAATCACAAACGATGTCGGCGAACTTGATGTGTCAGGTCTCATTAAAACTTTCGGGACTCTTCATCTTGATTACTTGTAAAAGTTAAAGTTGCGTCGTTTTCTTTTTTTTTCTGATGATGTGCGTCCTTGTTGTAAAGCAGTTGATATAATAGTTCCTACCAATGGTTTATTAAATAGTAACCTTTTGTGTGCTATATGCGTCAACCATATCATGTATCATATCATATCATATGACACTCTCTCGTACTCGTACTTATGTCAAATACCTGGTAAAGTGGTGCGCTTGTCTTGCCCAATCTGTAAAAAGTAAAAAGTGAATCCCGAGGAAAATCCACCAGGTACCTGGTATCTGCCAGTACTATTATATATACTGCCTCGGCTGCCTGGAGGTTGGGGAGTACGTAGGGAGCAGCTGGTAGGGAGGGTGCTTTGGTTTTGTTGTTTGTGCTTCGGTCGCCGTCCTTTCCTTTCGTTCTCAGTCTCCCTCTGTTTACGTTGTCGCTGTTGTTGTTGTCGCTTTTTTGTTTTTTTTTCAGCTTCTTTTACGTTGTCTGTCACATCTCCGGGGGGCGCACGACACTTTCTTTGTTTTTATTGTTTTTGTGTGTTTGTCTGTTGGTTGGTTTGTTGTTAGTTTGTTCCTTCTTTTCTCTTCTCTTCTTTCGTTTTTTTCTTCGTTTTTTTTTTAATCCTTTTTTCTCTCTTTCACGCTTCTGGACTGCTAGCAGGGTAGGTCGTGCCTGTCGTATACGAGTATGGCATTGCATTGTCTGCTCTGCTTACTGCATTGTCACGTAGTATCTCTGTTTCGTGGTTTTGTGACCATATAATAACTTGTACCTCGTACCTGATATCTCTCTAAATAGGATGGAGAATCGGCACGGACACTGGGTGTGCTGGACGTCGACGGGTATATAGAAAGAACGGTTTAATGTGAAGAAAACCTCCAACATCTTGGAGGGTCATACGTAGCCCATAGCGGCTGTATGCAATCTGTACCTGGGGAATCCCCGCCGATTTTATTTTCTTTTGGCGGTTGGTTGGCGGTGAGGAGTACGTACACCAAGAAGAGTAGACTGCTGCTGCTATAATTAATAATTAATAATAGCTGCTACACACAACACACTAGGTTCGGCACAGCGCTACGGAAGTCTTCGACACTCTCTGCGACAGGGAGCCGACATCAGAACAGCTCAGCACTTCGTCAGTACTACTGCTTGTACTTGCGAACTTGACATACATACATACATACAGTATATAAGCCGTTCGCCCCGGTGGTCTAACTGGTAGCCACGAAGCCTGTAGGGCTGGATGTCGAGGGTTCGATTCTCCCCATGGAGGTTTTTATTCTCAAATGACACCGACTGTCGAGAGCGCATATTATAGCGTGGGTAAGCAAAATTCGACGAAAGTTGACGAGGGAAGAAAGTGCTGAAATCTTCTCGCGATAAAAACCAAGGCAAGAACCGTAGCGGGGGGGGGGGGAGAGGAGAGAGGGGCTTACTTTGTGACCCCGGATCTGAGTTACGACTAGGGAGGGAGAAAGACGGAAGTGCGAAGATAATGAATGGGATGGGAAAAATATATATTAAAAAAAACATACTCGTATAAAAAAATATTCAAATTTTTTCACCCCTTGGCTTTTTTTGGTTCAGATATGGACATATACGAGGCACGCTTTACCTGCTACTCGTACTGCACAACAAGCACAAAACTTCAAAAGTTAGTTTTTCCAGCTGGTTTTTCGGGCAATTCCAGAATCTCCTCAGCAACAGAAAAGACGAAGCATGTAGGAATTAAATGGTCAAAGGGGGGTACACCCCTCGTATTTCCCACCGAAACGGGGGTATAGATAGGGAGAACAGGCCCGCGGCAGGTGTCCGGGCGTGCCCCAGCCTGCCTCAATCTCAATTATACCGAGCTAGCAAGACACCCCGCAGCTGCTCATTATGCCGAGCTGGTTCAAGCTTAACACCCCAATTTTCGTCAGCCACGAATAATGCGGCATGCAATAGGAACTCGAATGTCACATATTTGGTATCATGCTGACCGCCATCAACAACATTGGAAGAGGGTAACGTCGCCAGTTTTTGTTTTAAGGGCCTGATGCTAACGCCAAAAATGTCGCCCGACCAATCCCAGGCCTTCAAAGCGGCCAATAATAGTCAGGCGTTTCCGTAGGAATTTGTAATTTTTTTACCATGTTTTTACGCTGAACGAGCCACTTTCAGGTGGTCCAATGAGGCATGTTTGTACAAGTTTAACGCAAAAATGTTCGAAGATCTGATGTCGTATGATCAAGATCAAGTAATATTTAACGCCAAAAGTCGATTGTATGCTGAAACTGAGTAATTACGACGCGGTGCCGGAATTTACACGTTCTACCTATACTCGTACAAAGGTCCAAATGTCCACGCCGTTTTAAGAGATGAACCTGAGCGTTTGCACACGTGTTCTATATGCCCCTGGCGAACGATTTACGAACGGTTTATCTTTCTTTTTTTTTTGGTCGCCGAAAATTCGGGATCCCTTAACCCATTCAGAACTGAAAAAACTTACCCCACACTATTTCCAAGTAGTTTGGCCCCCAAAACGGGGGACCGGTTCTTGAGAGGTTAAGACCCAAATCTCACCACAAAAAAAAAAAACTCGCGAGAAAGCAAAGAAAAGAAAAACAAGTATTAACGGGTCGGCAGGGGCTCATACTCGTAGAACTTGTGTGCCAAATTTCAGGATCTATCTCCGAAAAAGGGCGTGGGCTTTGGCTACTTAGTAAATTTGTAAATTTGGGGTGGTACTGTGCCCCTTTTGACTATTAGCAATAGGATTTTAACCCATTTGACCGAAAACATACCCCTTTTTGACCACTCTCGACACCTCCGAAACTTCCGCCGTGAATCTGTCTTTCTGGACAGACCCGAGAATGAGATCCACGGCGGGACATTGGTCATTGGTCGATGTCCCACCGTGGATCGGTCGATGTTCCGCCGTGCGTGGGTCTGTCGAAAACAGAATACACACGGCGGCACTTCGAATTTGTCGAGAGTGATAAAAAAAGGGTACGTATGTTTTGGGTCAAATGGGGGGAAGTCCTCGTCAAAAAGGGATACTATCACATATAGGTGAATTGAGGGGGCATACCCCCCCCCCCCGCCCCTTTAATATAGTCAATAGGGGGGATCCTTTGTGCACCCTCCTGCGTCACGGTGCCGTTAGCCGCAACAACGTGCCGGACAAAAGACAAGAAGGACAGATACATATAGATGTCCGTGCTCGGCATGGGCTGCGGGCGTCTTGCCGCAGCGCGTCGTGATTGAATTTGAGGCAGGCTGGGGCACGCGCCGGTACCTGGCGCGGGCGGCCTGTTTTCCCTAACCCCCCGTTTGGCCGCAAAAGGACGGAAGGGTATACCCCCCTTTTGGCCATTACCCTGTAAAGTTGTACATATATGTACGTACATACATATGATACATACATAGCAGAAATTTGTTTCGCGTTTTGTCCAATTTCGGTGCCGTGAACGACGCCGATTTTTGCTCCCGGCAATGTCCGTATTGCAATTACTACTTGTTTCGTGCGAGACCGATCGACGCCAACGGTCCAACGGACTCGTATTAATAATGCCTTAACAAATGGCGTCGACGGCAGAGCATGGATTGTGTAGTGGTCGTGAGTTCGATTCTCACGACCACCACCGTGAAACCGCTTTTTAAAGAACAGCGAATTTCCTTATGTCAGAACTCAGAACCTGATGAACACTCTTCCTTGGGTCCCCAGAGATTGTTGTTAAGAACTTCGGACTAGGCACGTACGGCCCCATGCAAAGACCAAAGACCTCGCGGTGATGAACGGGGGGAGAGTGTTATAAGGCTTTGTAGGTTGGGTGGGTGATTGGTTAACGTTTTACCAGTAGTCCAACGGACTAATAACGACTTACCACACACTTATTCAACACCTGGTACAGCGTAGTATCTCTGTGTCGTAATTTTGTGACCACAGAACTGGTACCTCTCTAGGATGAAGAATCGGCAAGGACACTGACTGGGTGTGCTGGTTGTCGACGGGTAGAAAGGACGGTTTAATGTGAAGAGCACACACAGCGTAGTATCTATGTGTCGTAGTTTTGTGACCACAGAACTGGTACCTCTCTAGGATGAAGAATCGGCACGGACACTGACTGGGTGTGCTGGATGTCGACGGGTGGAAAGGACGGTTTAATGTGAAGAACATACACACACACCTCTCTGTCGTAGTTTTGTGACCACAGAACTGGTACCTCTCTAGGATGAAGAATCGGCACGGACACTGGGTGTGCTGGATGTCGACGGGTAGAAAGGACGGTTTAGTGTGAAGAGCACACACACACACCTGGTACGGTGTGTGTATGTACTTCACATTTTGAACCGGTCTTTCTACCGGTCGATATCCAGCACACAGCACACCAAGTTGTCCGTGCCGATTCTTCATCCTATACTCGTATATAGAGAGATACGTACAAGTTCTGTGGCGACGTGGCGACGATTGACATTATTATTACAAGTAAGTATATTACGTTTTGGTGAATGCGCGTGGGCATCCCGTGGGCATCCTGTGGGAAGTACCATACCACCAACAATTGCGCTAGGGCTGTAGGTTAGGGGTTAGGGAGAAGGGGTGTGCTTACAAAACCGCGACACAGAGATACTTAGGGCTGGGCACTGGCTGACTCAGTCAGTAGCGAGTATACTGTCGTCAAAATCAATCAGTATACTGGATTGCAGCAGTATACTGTCTCTCCTTTCTCCTATTTCCTTCCGAAACGCATTTGGTGGATTTCCGTGCTATAATATGGCGTGTTTCTTGGACGTATGTAGTGAGGCTAGATATAGAAGGACAGGGTATCCCTAGCCAGGTCAGCCTATGGAACGGGTACTCGTTGGTACTCACGTGTGTTGTTTGCGTAGAGATAGAAGAAGAGCAGGTTTATTCCGTTTTCGCGTGATGAACGACTGAGAAGGCAGGTGAGATGGCTAAAAGCCATCGGGAACCATCCCTGGTTCCCACCTAAGATACCGCCTTCCAAGTACTACCAATACGATTATTATACCTGATACCAGGTATTTACCAAACGTTTCCACATCATGCCAGCAGTACCATAACACTAGCCCACCCTGATGAGCCGTATATGCAGAAATATGAGAAATTCGTGGAAACCCCGATTCCACGAACTAAAACATGAGTCGAAGATGCGGCTCCTCAAAACCCACTCCCACACCTCTGAACGGCAAGGCTACGAAGCCGAAAACTTTCTCCGATTTAGACTAGTCCTGCCGACGACGCCAAGTGTAGTGAAGCTAGATATAGAAGGACAGGGTATCCCTAGCCAGGTCAGCCTATGGAACGGGTACTCGTTGGTACTCACGTGTGTTGTTTGCGTAGAGATAGAAGAAGAGCAGGTTTATTCCGTTTTCGCGTGATGAACGACTGAGAAGGCAGGTGAGATGGCTAAAAGCCATCGGGAACCATCCCTGGTTCCCACCTAAGATACCGCCTTACACACGAGAGTCCCGGAAAGAGAACGACAAAAACAAAATGAATACGTACGTAGCTAAGCCACCAAAGAAAGTCCTAGGAAAAATACGGAAGGCGGAGAAACAAATTTTACCAAACGTTTCCACATCATGCCAGCAGTACCATAACACGTACGTAATAACAAAACTACTGGCGAATATACTGGCCTGGTCAATCAGTAGATTACTTCTGCCTTCTGCCAGAGTACATACTGTGTGTGTGTTCTTCACATTAAACCTTCCTTTCTGTGTGTGTGTTCTTCACATTAAACCTTCCTTTCTACCCGTTGACATCCAGCACACCCAGTGTCCGTGCCGATTCTTCATCCTAAAAAGGTACCAGTTATGTGGTCACAAAACTACGACACAGAGATACTACACTCAGTGCAGTAAGCAGAGCAGACAATGCAACGCCATATACGACAGGCAAGACCTACCCTGCTAGCAATCCAGGTGCATGCAAGAGAAAAAAAGAGAAAAAAGAAAAAAGCGAAAAGAAAAAATAATAATAAAAAGTAAATATACTGAAGCAAATCAACAATCAAGCAACCAAATAAAAAGCATGACAAAAAAAGAAAGAAAGTGTCGTGCTTCTCCCAGAGGAGATGCGACCTCCAATAAAAAACCAAATGAAATGAAAGAAAATGAAATGGACCGAAACAGCGCCAACAGAGCAAGACTGAGAACGACAGGATAGGACAGCCAGCCGGAGCACACCGAAGGCCAGCCGAGGCAGGTTTGTGCCCATAGTACAGGCAGGTTCTACCAGCTAGTCGGTCTGGCACCTACTCTGTTTGCCGTCTCTTTCCTGCTTTCGTCCGTCCTGGTTTCCCTATGACCCCCCCCACCCTCCGTCTCCCTTCCCTTGGGCGCCACCCATACAACGGGTACGTGGCACTTCCAACTCAATTCCGTTTCGTTCTCGTGTAACACACGAGAGTCCCGGAAAGAGAACGGGGAATGACAAAACCAAAATGAATACGTACGTAGCTAAGCCACCAAAGAAAGTCCTAGGAAAAATACGGAAGGCGGAGAAACAAAGGCAAAAGCGATCACGGTAACATAAATAAGTGAAACAAAGTAAACGAAGCAAATGATGCGAGGGGTTGTAGCATCGCTGTCGTGCCCCCCTTGAGAAGCAACAACAGGCAATACGACAAGCAAAAAAGAAAAAAGAAAAAAAGAAAAGAAAAATAAGAAAAAAAAATCAAACAAACAAACAATGCCAGTGCCCAACCCTAGAGATACTATTAATACGTTGTATTGACAGTACGTAAGCAGAGTAGACAACGCAATGCCATGTTCATACCTTTTTTTTTTGTTGCATGACCATTGTATTCATACTTGTATCCAACCATTTTCTGTATACTACGAACGAAAAATAACGTCACAAACCAACCAAACAAGAGAAAAAGAAGGAAACGAAAAACTACCCACCACGTCACCACCGAAGCCCTGGGCGCAAGGCACGCCGCATGATGATATTTACGTAGGGGGTAGTAGGACAGCTGCTGCTGGCGTAGACCTGCTCGCGCGGGTGAACTTCCTCAGATTTGTGTGTTGTGTTTTCTTCAAATTGAACCGTTATTTTTACCCGTCGACATCCAGTACACCCGCAGTAAAATGATGCTGTTCCAAATGAGGATACATCATACCTGGTACAAGGTACTCCTGTTACACATAAAACATATCATATTATCAGGGTTTAGGGTTTACGAGACTGCTGTACACTGTACACCGTACATAACTGAGGGTTTTTTCCTGACGGTGAGATGTTTTTTGGCTTCGGCTAACGGCGGCGACGACCCCGAATCGAAACCTGAACCCTAACCCTAACCCTAACCCTAACCCCGAGGCGTGTTCCATGAGATCGTTCGCCGTTTCGAAAGGCTATAACTGTTGTGCGGGCACATAGCACATATTATAAAAATAAAAAAAAACAACAGCTGTGAGCTCGAGGATTTCGGCGAAACTCATCTTTGCTAGCTGAGCACATACTTCGTATGTATGATATGCTGTATGAAACTTCGCCTGCGCGGGCAAATCTACGCGAGATCGCCGTAGGAGGAGTGTTAGCGCTCCAGGCAAAAACAAAAGTGGGTTAAGGCACGACTCGAAAAGGTACTTTACGTTGTACCACTTAAAAGCGTTGAGATTGCCTTACTGACTTTCTCGCCCAATGATTATATGCCATGGATTCCGTCTTAGGGCCGTTTGTAACAACACAAAAATAAATAAAATAACAACACTAAGGCTATGATATTTCGGCAACATAAAAATGTCAAGTCTTCGGCAAAATATCACGAACACCTTCTAGACTACTCATCGACAAACACAATTGAAATGATAGCATGCAACTAGCGATTTTTGTCACGTAACGCCCTCAGATTTTGATCACACCTCAGCAGAGAGCCGACAGATAAATAGACGACACCCTCTGTCCAGAAATATAGACGGCCTGGGGAGGAATCCAGGCACAACTCCTAGACCCCAGAGTTCGACAAGCCCTCCAGCCCGACTACGTGTTGCTCTGTAGGTTGTCTTCGGGAAGCTGGGACCGATGTTAGGTTTGGGATTGACTTGATTGAGCACCACAGCCCAAACCGGCACCCGGGCCATACCCACATGAGATTCGCCACCCTCGTGATCAACCCCATGAGCGATGCTGTCAGCACCACCATCTAGAAACCCTCGACATCTCCCTGTGTAGCAGGAATTCGTGCGAGTCTAGTCTCTAGCGCGCCGGCGTGTTGTTTGTATGACCTTGGTTGGGTTGGCGTGATTGGTTGCAAGTGGCAGATTACATATTACATACCTGGTATGTACATCCGTATACATGGGTTAAAACTTACAAATAGGTATGCATGTACAAGAAGAGCAGTTCGCATCGAAATATCACATACATGCAGCTGGCCAATTATACCAGTACCTGGTAAAGCTACCCCTGACAATATTTTTAATTTTTTAATTTCCATGTATCATATCATACACGTAGACATAGGAGACACCTCCGCTAGCTGCTGTGGAATCAGGTGGGATCGAGAATTTCGTCGAAACAACAAATCCAAACTATCCGAAAATACTTAATTGCCTGGTATATACATATACAGCAGTACCTGGTGGGTAGGAAATACCGAGTATAGGCAAGATGGAAGTGGTGGCAATGTGGCAATAAATATATTTGAACACGAGAAACCCACAAGAAGAGCCCAGCAGAGGCGTCAAAAAGAAGAAGAGCCGCTCTGCAAAAGAGCTTCGTATGATAAGCAGCATGCAGGAAGAGAGAAATATTGGGGAGAAAAGAAAGACGAAGAACAACAGTGGAGTAGTCTAGGTACAGGTGCAGAAGGGAGTTCTAGACTTCGTGCATACAGCGGTATGGACCCCCTGACGAGAAACGCCTACTCTTGAGCAAACCCTTGTAATCTTGTTGTGGCACCATTCTTGTGTTAACGTTGAGCGTAATCCTATAATTTAGGAATTTTTGGTGTGTAACGCTGACCGCCAAGCTCTTACTTTTTCTTCATCCAAATTTCTTAATCGTCCCTCCAAAAAGCGGGGGGGGGCTTCTTCTGTTCTTTATTAGGTTATTTCTTACTCGTGGGCCTATACGCACGTAGTGGGCACTGTATGTACCTGATGGTACCTGTGGTCCGTTATCACACCTGGTGGTATAAGATACCCGCCCCCCCTAATCTAGATGCTCCGTCTCGAAACTCGAAAGGGATGCGTGGTCAATGATCAAATGACTAAGGCAAGCAACAAATAAATGAGTCCGCCCCTAATCTAGAGGGGTGGATTTCATTGCCAATTTCCTTCCCCCCCCCCCCTAAAAAAACAAAACAGGAGGGGGTGCGGCGTGCACACGACGAAAAACAGCGGCCGCTGGGAAGATATCGTCGAGATATGTTCCCCTTTTACGTGGTAGACGTGTCGCTCGTCGCTCGGTGTTTGTTTGCACGTTTTCACTATTTTACCGTCGTCGAGAAAATATTCGCCCAAAAGAGGTGTTGTGTGTCTTTTGCGTGTAATTAATTATTAGCAATACTGTAGGAAGTTCTCTTTTTTATTTTCCTCTTTTTTTTCCTTTTGTTTCCGAAATGTTTTCCCTCCCACAAAGTGTTTCTTCTTCCTCATGGACTTCCCTTCTTCCCCTCGCTGCCTCGGCAAAGTTTTTGCTTTGGCATGGCCCATAGCGAGGGGGGGGGTCTTTCTAGCGAGCAAGGCTAGGCTCACCCTCAAGCGGACCGATACCTTCTTGCTGCTGCGCACCCGCCGCGAAGCGTGTGCAGCGGTAGAGTTGGATCGGCACTGGTGCGTTAGGCGCAAAAGTTCAGATGCACGGGCCTTTTTGGCCGTCGGTGTAGACAGCAATGTCCATCTCACTTTTGTGCGCGGAGGCAGACGCCATCAGAAAGGTGGACGGACACTATGTACACGGCCCTAGGTGTGTTTGCTAGAGGGAGCTGTACTGTCTCAGTAACCTGGCTTCGCCATCAAAGGAGGAGGGAGCGTGTGGCGACGAGCTGTTGTTGGACTGGTCAATCCCTTCAGCGCGAGAATTTTTATTTTCCAGACCAAGCACCCTGAGTGCAACGAGAGAGAAAGCGAGGAGCCGACTGGGAAGGACAGCAACGAGAGCGTGTACGGACGGAGCGGGTCGAGTGTGGTCGTGCTAGGACTGGCCGAGCGGCACCGGAGCGGCGCGCCTGAGCAGCAGCACAGCAGCGCGCCGGCGCAGCAGCACAGCAGCGCACAGGAGAAGCGATCCGGAGCACGGACGACATCGACCCGTGACGGACGAACATTATTGTTTTTCTGTTTTCTGTTGACAAATTCTTCGCTTTTTCCCCCGAATGTTGTTGTTGGGTCGGTGTGGATGACGTCACTGGTTTTGTAGAGAGACGCGGCAGAGATGGCGCGGACACCCCGGGTGCCTTCATTGTGTGCCTGATCGTGGAAGACCCCTTCAATGTGGAACGATTCCTAATCAGTGTCGATGTTTATAATGCTGTGCCTAACACAGACCGTTCAGGATAGATTCGGGTAATTGTCAATGGACATGATGGCTTTGGTTGGCTGTTCTTTTTCACTTTGTGCCCGCGGACTGTCATTCTGGCAGCACTTCAGACAGCAGCTGCGTGCTCCATCTTGTTCCCACGCCTACCGTGTGTTTTTGTACAGACAGCACTTCAGACAGTAGTTACGCTGTAGTCGGCAAATTCATTGGTAAAGAGTGGGGGGGGGGGGACGATGCTGCTGTAGTCGAATGGAGATTGCGGGCGTGTAGTTCAGTTTTGGACACGCATAACATGCTGTAGGGATTTTAGGTGTACCTCTTCGGACTTGTGTATCCTTTCCCTGCTAAGTGTACGTGTTCTTTAGGATTCTCTGATGGCTCTAGCACTTTTGTGACCACGGGCCGTGATCTTGCTAGATCAGACTACGTATAGGGATTAGCAACTGAAACGAGTTTAATGTGAAGATAACAACAACAACAACAACAACAACATGGGGAATTAATATATGTTATGAATGGTCAATGATGAAGCTCATGCTGCCTGCACATCATCACGGGTTGGATGGCAAAGACAACAAACAAATGAGCACACAGGCTATTATGCTATCATACAAACCAGACATGTTTAGTTTGTACCTATTAATGGTATAATGTTTGTATTGGACAGCGTTTTTTTTATTTTATGCTTTATTGGAAGACTTGTCCGGTGCGGTGGGACAAGGGGTCGAAAACAACAACAGGGTAGAAAGGGGGTTGGAGAGTCTTCTTGGTACCTGCATACAGCAGCATTATACCAACTATGTACTGCGTATCGATAGCGCATTAGGCAGCAAAATGGCACAGCCTTTTTTTAAATAGGAATTATGTAAAAGCAGCGAGCAGCAGGCCAGCCAATAATGGTTGATGTTGATGTTGATGTTGATGATGTTCGGTGCGATGTTGATGATGCTTGGTGCGATGTTGATGTTGATGAGAAGCCGGTTTTTGTGCGACGCTTCTTGGTTCTTGGGAAGGGCTTGAGGTGGAGGGCTTGGACCCTTGCAGTAGGAGGTGCAATTCTAGGTGGTGTGCAGGGTGTGTGTGCAGTTCTTAAGTGCTTCCTCAGATTCCCCCCCGGGGTGATGTCCCTGTATGCATTGTTAGCAGCACGCTATATACACAGCAGCCAGTTAGATACCAGCACTTCAGCTCCAAACGCGCGGGGGTTACGTGCGATACATACGTATGAATTACGAGTATTCCGCGTTGGGCATGGGTCTTGTGGTTGCCCCAAACATGTGTGATACATAGTATACCTTTTTATTTTAGTTGTATTAATATCAATAGTAGTTTTTCTCCTGGTGGCCCCCCTTGCTTTATTTTGCTGTTTTACATGGACGTACACACCATCACACCAAAGCTTTGCTTGAATGCATTTTTAAGGTCTATGCGATCTCACCAGGTCTCGCAGCTGAGTGAGTTTTTTTTTTCTAATTCAACTTAATCATTTGGTTCTAAAAAATGTACGAGAAATATCGCCCCGATCATTTTTTCACTCCCCCCAATAAAAAAAAAACAGGTCGACCACATCGCAGCGGACGGGTACGGATATGACTACGTCATGGTCTTCAAGACGGAGGAAGCGGGTGTCATCACCGAGTTCGCGGACAAGGCCGTGCGCCAGATCATCGCCGCCGGCCTCACGGTGCGGGTGTACTTCAGTATCAGCGGGAGAGACATCTTCTGCGAGATGAGGGCCCCAGTGGAGCGCCTCAGGCAGTTCGCTGACCAGGTGGGTGGGCGGGTG
>MEHQ01001655.1:30909-60801 GCA_008828725.1 Saccharina japonica | reverse complement strand
TACTGGCAGTAGTAATCTACTGATTGGCCCGGCCAGTATATTCGCCAGTAGGTTTTATGCTACGTACATCCAAGAAAAGCGCCATATTATATTACGGAAACCCACCAAACGCGTGTCGGGAGGAGAGAGGAGAGACAGTATACTGCTGCAATCCAGTATACAGATTGACTTTGATGACAGTATAATGGCTACTGACTGAGTCAGCCAGTGCCCAGCCCTACAATTTGTTGCTTGCCTCAATCATTAGACCACTGGCCACTACTGCTGTAGCATCCCTTTCGAGACACGAGCACCGTTCCTACTCCTAATACGTACTGGTAGAGACACTGCCAACATTTTGGGCGCTCATTTTTTTTCAGATATTACATGAACAAAAAATGCTTGTTTGATTCCCTTCGTGTTTCGCCAAATGTCGCGGCCACCATCTTACCTCCTATGTAGGATACCAATCGTTTTCCTTTCACCACACTGCACGTACTGCCCAATTATTTCGAGGTCCTACACGGGTAAGAGCCCCTTTTCAGTACGTACTGCAACCCTTTTTTGGGGGGAGAAGTTACTTGGAATTAGTGTAGGATTTTTTTGGAGTTGTACAAGGGTTACTACCGACAGCTACGAGTATAGGATTTATTTCGGAGTATTACTAGGGATACTACCGACAGCTAAATAACCCCGACATCTACGAGTATAGACTACCGACCAAGTACCGACAGCTATGAATACATACTACCGACCAACCTTGCGAAAGACTTGGTCCAAGTGGTGGATGTAGTGCACTTTCGACCCCTCGAGCTGCCGGAAACCAAGGTTCTCGTAGTACTTCACGAGGCGGTTGTACTTGCACATGTCTTCTTCCGCCTCCAAGCGGACCTCCTGTACAGACAGGTTCCCTAACGTGGCGAAAACCTGGTAAAAAAAGTCAAAACATTCAAGGGTTTGCATGTATATTGGCCGCAGGAAAGATGAAGAAAGGAATGGGGCGGGGGGGGGGGGCGTACTCATTTGTTGCTTGCCTTAGCCATTTGACCATTCACCACGCATCCCTTTCGAGACGGAGCACCGTTCCTACTCCCAATAGAGACACCTCCGACATTGGGGCGCTCATTAAGTTGCTTCCATATTACAAAGTTTATATGTTGATCCTATCCCCTTTCTGTTTCGACGCCTGTTGCCACCATCTATCCCCTAAGAGGGGGGGGGGGTGTACTCATGTCGTGCACGGCCGTAGTCATATGACCATAGACCCTCGCATCCCTACAATGCCGGGACGGAGCACGCTGGGTTTTCACCAACCAGGCAGACATTGCTTGCACCAAGCGCGAAGCGCCGTGAGGTATTGGGCGAGTCGCATGGAGGGTGAGCTGCATCCTGCTAAGAACCGCCTCTGAGGCGGACTTGCATATGGACGACAGCTTCAATGAGTTAATTTAATTTCTGGTGTGGCCACTTCCGGAGACAGCAATGGGTTTTACATGCAAGGAGTGGGGGGGGGGGCGGGGAGTAGAGAGATAAGATGAGAGGAAGGGGGAGAAAGAGAGAGAGTAGAGACGATTGAGAGAAGATGGGGGGGAGGGGGAAGGAGAGGGAGAGGGAGAGAGCGAGAGAGGGAAGAGAGAGGGAGGAAATGTTTACATAAGAAACAGACGACAAGATGCTTCAACCAAATTCTTCGCAAACCCCCTACTACTGCCGCCCTCCCCCACACACGCACGTACCTCCTTGAACAGCAGAGGCCCTAGCCCCATACCGCGGAAGTCCCTGTTGACCTTCACCGACTTGACGTGGCCGTACGCTCTATCCCCGCGCTGCTTGAGGGTGAACAGTATCTGGGCCACCGACATGTAGCGGTTGCTCTGACGGTCGCTTGAAACACAGGCAAAACCTATTGTCGAGAAAAATAAAGGGGGGGAGGGGGGGGGGGGTGGAGGGGGGGGGGGGGGGGGGTGGGGGGGGGGGGTGTACTCATGTTGTGCACGGCCGTAGTCATATGACCATAGACCCTCGCATGCTTACAAAGCCGGGACGGAGCACGTTCGGTTTTCACCAACCAGGCAGGCAGTACTTGCACCTAGGGCGAAGCGCCGTGAGGTGTTGGGCGAGGCGAGTCGCATGAAGGGTGAGCTGTATCCTACCAAGAACTGCTTGTGAGGCGGCCCTCCTTGCATATGGACGACAGCCTCCAATGGATTGATTTAATTTATGGCGTGGCCATTTCCAGAGACAACAAGGGGAGGGGAGGGGGGGGGTAGGGTATGTAAGGAAGGCACAAGGGGCGCATTATGATGGTACTTTTTCGATAGTACAAAAGAGGGTTGGCAATGCTGCACTGGTCATGTATACTTCGCACTGCTGTATTGTGGACCAGGATTGCTGGATCCACAAACGGTTAGACTACCTGACAGACCATCTAAGATATATCATGATCTAGCTCGTTCAGGGAAGACGATCTGTATGATCTGTAAGATCTAGCTCATGTTGCCGGGTGGGAGCCGTACAATCTGCATGATCTAGCACACATCTCCTGGGTTGGATCTGTGTACTAAACAGATCCTGCACAACATTTTATAACGGCGGTAACATCTATCCGGTCTATCTGATCTATCTGATCTGTCTGATCTATATGATCTATCTGATCTATCTGTGGATGACCTGTCCGGCCTGTGGACTGCTATGTAAAAAAATAGAATGGAATGCTGGCAATCGTGGGGCCTTCCTGTTGAACCAGCGCTAGAATGCAAAGCTCCCAGTACCCTACTGCTGTTGCTGCTGCTGCTGCTATACGCCTGTACTACCCGTGTCTCCCAGTGAAACGCGACCAATACGCACTTATGGGCTAGTATCCCTTACCGCAGGAGGGAACGTGTTATCTCCACGCAAAACGTTGACATACATAGCCTCGGCGTTATCCCAGCAATCACATCTGTATGGTCGTGTTTGTAGTACTGAAGGACGCACTCAAATGTTCATCGGCTCTTGGGATTTCAGAGAGGAAACATTGTCGCTTTTTTTACGGGGGGGGGCTAGTAAATAGGGGACCTACGGCAGACACAAAAAAAAAAACTACTGGTATATATTTCCCTTTCCCAATTGTTACGAACACATTAGTATTTGGTGCTAATTACTATGGTCCTCCGTAATAAAAAGTGGAGATTACAGCAAACGGTAACTTGCTGTGATATTCAGGGATGATACGAATTGGTGTCCGAGTTGCCATGATTGCAATGCAAGGAGCCGTACGGCAAGGGCATAACACGAGCCTCTCTACCCGTGGATCAAGGTACGGGCGCAGACCCCCTAACTCTAACCCCAAACCTGACCACACTATTAGTGACCTGGAAAATTCCCGGAAATATCCTACCGGACGAAACGCGAATACTATTAATACTGCCGTACTAATGCTGGGCGCTCACGGCTGGTCGTACACGGTTGATAACACCAATTCTAGAAAAAATCTTGGTCGTTATCTCGGGGGCGCCAAAGAGGTTAACATAACCCTTGTAGTACTGCACTCTAATTCCAAGATAAACCTACTTAGCTATGACTCCAATTCCAAGTGTTTTTGTCCCCACAACGGGACTGCAGTCCCACTTGACCCATTCATAACTGAAAAAAAATGACCCACACGAATTCCAAGTGGTTTGTCCCCAAAGTCGTGCCACCAGTTCTTAAGGGGTTGAGGGCTAGGAAACCGGTTGGATTTTTCAATATTCATATATACGACTGGTGCACGACTGCTGCCTGTGTTGTGTTGTCTCGTGTCGTGTGATGTGCGTTTTGTGTGTCATGCGCTAGCGTGTTGTGTGTATTGTGTTATTTTGCGTCGTGTATATATATAGGAAAAATAAAAACGACAGCTGTGAGATCGAGGATTTCGTCGATTCTCATTTTTTTTGTTTTTTTTTAATTTCTTTTTTCCATCGCATTTATTGTCTTCGCACTTCCGTCTCTCCCTCCCTAGTCGTAACTCAGATCCGGGGTCACAAAGTAGGCTCCTCTCCCTCCTCCCCCACTACGGTTCTTGCCTTGATTTTTATCGCGCAGAGGGTTCAGCCTTCCCAACGCTCGTCGATTTTCATCGAATTTTGCTAACTCACGCTCTCGCGCTTTCTGCTAGTCAAGATATTTTTTGCGAGAAAAAGTGCCTAAGAGCATGCACTCGGCGGGGCTCGAACTCGCTTTCTTGACGCTTACAAACTTCGTGGTTACCTGCTAGCCCACCGGGGCGATATGTGCATGCATATAACTCTAGCGACAATGTACAAACATGCACGGGCTAATATCAACAACCAAACCTGTCCGCTACCGTAACGTTGAAGCCCTGCCGCGGTACTGGCACAAATAGTACCAGTATACGCCTGCAGGTACAATCACAGATAATCCTATCATATCATACACAGATAGAGCTGCCGCAATTTGCGATACTACTGCTATGACACAACATTCAAAGCGGCGACACGAGCAGGACAGCAGCAGTAGCAGACAGGACGTGTGCCCCTATGGGTGATGTGGTCATTTTCATTTTTTATAGGGTCATCACCCATAGGTGTGCCCCGTAATACTCACTGCGTCCTAACAGATAGGCCGAGTGATCGCATCACATATTCCAGTTCTCGTTCTGTCTTACGAGATTCATAAAAAAAGCGCAAACACAACCATCGTCTTCAGCGTTTGTTGGCTATGTGTGTGTGTGTGTTCTTCACATTAAACCTTCCTTTCTACCCGTCGACATCCAGCACATATAATCGTACGATTCACGAGCCCAACTTCAACTCGACAACCTGGCCATCCTATTTCGGGTTCCTCGGCCGGCTCGCTTTTTTGTTTTCGTTTTCATTCCTCCGGTGCACGGGAAAAAAGGAGAGGACTAGTAGAGATCGGGAACCGTTCCGAGAATAATCTGCTGTTTGTTTTTTAGAGAGAATTAGGCGTTTGGTTCACATTATTGGCTAAAAGAACAGCAACGAGGCACTTTTGTTGTTTGGTTGATCGTGTGAGTTGGAATACCAAGTGGGTACAGCACGGAACAGTGCTCTGGCAGACTGGTAGAACACGCGTACGACGTACAGACAGGGCTGCTGCTTTTGTAGCTGGCCAGCGGTTGCTCGAAGCCAGCGATTTCGTGATTTCTCAAGGAATTACAGTTCCAATCTCGGGGAAAGGAAAGCGTGAGACGGATCGAGTCGTACACGGCTCGCTTTTTTTGTTTTCGTTTTCATTCCTCCGGCGCATGGGGAAAAAAAAACAAAAACTTAACCCCTTTGGGACGGACCCCTTATAAGGGATATAAGGGGTATAAGGGATAGGGACCAAAACAACGACAACTTTGGTGTGTGTGCTATCAGCCGTCTATGTACGAGAAGCACGAGGGCCCACATGTACGGCTATATAGGATCATGTTGCCTGCGCCCGTGCGGTACGTACTACTCATTTCATTGCACTTTGGACACCACTTTGAATCATCCGCCAATCACACAGCAGTGGTGGCCGTCGCTGTAACTCGTCACTTTTTTTGTTATCGTCAATTTTTCAAGTTTTCCCCTCTTAAGTCCCAAGATGCATATACCTGGTATACTCGAAGAATATATAGTTATAAGCTCACCACACTCCCACACACGAAAATATGTGCCGTGCGCCAATTTAACGCTCGCGAAAAGCTCGCTAGAGACGGCTGGCCATTGCTGCTGATCTTACATTACAGCCCATCGGTGACAAGGCGGTACCACGACATGCAAGACAACACAAAACCAACCTCGGGAGAGATTTTCCAACCCAACTATACATACATAGCTCGACGGCGGGGAGAGTGCACACGCCGGCCAGGCGGATGCGGGTGCGTCGACAAGAAATACGGAAACACCTTCACCAGATAATACAAACCCTGAGATAATTTTTTGAACTTTTTTGCCAATGTTTTCGAGACGATTTTCTCCAAAACAATGGATCCAAACAAGCGAAAATGGTCAGAGCTGTTCACCGATCGGGTTAAACCTTGCGGGTCGGGTCAGGTCAAATCGCTCGGGTGGGTCGGGTCGGGTCGGGTCGGGCCGGGCCGGGTCACCCTCGGGTCACCCTTACCCGACACGACCTGACCCTCGAGGTTTGACCCGACCCGAGAACAGCCCTGAAAATTTCCAAGCTGGTTTTCTCTCAATAACGGGGAGAGTGCAAACAAAACATGCAAACACCGAGCGATGCATGTGCCTACAACAGTACGCGACAGCACTTAAGAACTCGGCAGTTAAAAAAAATTAAGGCTGGATTTTTAGACGAAAATAAGAACATGACCTCTTTTGTACTGAAAATAGTGCAGGACACACCCTGCCTTACATAAGAATTCCAGCCTGGCCAGAAATATGAGATTATTAACTGGTGTCGCGTACTGCTGTATAGGGCTACGTATAAGGCCACCATTCTGATTGCGTGTGTATACCTCTCTTCTTTCGGAGAAAAGCGGCTATGAAAAATGCCTTTCCAGCAGGGGGTGCGTTATCTTGATTACAGCATGTATGATATGTATGCACGCGATTCTGTACGGTATACGGCACGCTCGCACGCGCGCAATGCGAGACGGCTGACCTTGCGGCTAATTGGTAACCGAGCGGTAAATATTTACGCGCACTAAAGTACAGCAGTAGTACGTACGCTCGAATGCTTTCAAGAGACGGCTAATCTTGAGGCTGATCCTGTGCGGCAAATCTTGAGGCTGCTCCTGTGCGGCAAATCTTGGGCGCTGATCGGTATTCAGGCGCTACTACTTGGTAGCAGAGTGGGCTTTGTTTTTGCAGTAGGGTACGGAGTGCATTGTGTGTGCACGGGCGATTAAAAAAAGACCGGGTATTAATAGGTTGCAAGTACGGCACAGAGTTGTACAGAGGAAGTACTGCTCTTGTCGGACAGATCATCTACAGGTAGATCATCTACAGATAGATCAGATAGATTATCTAGATCCTATCCCGCCGGTATGAGGTCTTGTGCAGGATCTGTTCAAGTACAAATGTATCCAACCCACGGAAATAGTCCTATTACATAATGTCCACTTATGTACCATGTATGTTACGACGATTACTCGAGCGAATGTGAGTTTCTAATTGTGATGGCGCCCAACAAATAGGATCCCATTCCGAGTTGCCTGATGCGTCCGACGTTACGCCGCACATCAACGGACACAAATTGACGGCAGCAGTTACAATTTTCCTGCTACACTCTCTTCGTGCCTGGTATACAGGTACTACCTGTAATATGAACCTGGTACTGCTGTACCATACGTATACTACCGTAGTTTCCCTGAGCTCTCACTCCGTTCCCTCTCAGTATCCAGCACCAGGTATTATATGTACCTCACAGAACAACCTACCAGGTATTTTTATATCATAACTGCACTCACACTGTGGGATCACACTGCTGTGGGATCACACTGTGGGATCACACTGTGGGATCACACTGTGGGAACAAACTACTTGAATTGATAGTGCGTACTCGTAGGATGATCTTTTATGGAATTAGTGTATGTCAGGTATACGAAACTGCTGGAAAGGTGTGTACCTGGTACCTGGTACATGTGCTGTGTACCTGGTACCTGGTACATACTGTATATCATATATACGTAGTGAAAGTATAAGACTTCGGACATCATGTCAACCTGGCCGGAAATATAATCCCTGTTTGGTACAAATACCAGATACCAAAAGTTCCTTATATTTCCGGTCAAAAGTGGTATTCTCAGCCATCAGTTGAATATTTTTCAACAAGCTCGCCCGCGCACGGCGGTTATGTACCACTCCGGACGGAAATAAAAGGAACGTTTACTTGTAGTCGTTACGATGAAGATCAAACGATCCTTATATTCCGTCCAGAGTGTGGTACCACCTACCTGGTATGGGCTATGACCCTGTATGGGCTAGGGTCATAGCCCATAGGGTACCACAACCGGTAGGTATACTCGTACATATAATGTGATGCTGCATATAAAATACCAGACAAAATGCAAGACGGGAAGCAAGACATTATGCAAGAACAAGATGCGAGAACATCATCGACAACAACAACATCAACATCAACAACAACCATGTGAAATTCGAACATGGCCAGCGAGGTGACATAAAAGGTTCATGCATCGCTGCCTTATGTATGCTATGATACGATATGATATGATATGATGATCTCATGTACTTATATACACCATCGTACAGAGGACTCGTACAGACAGCGCGTGTAGAGGTTCATATGACATCAACAAACAATAACGAAACAACAACAGCAGAAAAAAACGTAACCACAGCAGCAGCAGCAGCAGCAGCAGCAGCAGGGTGCATGAGTACCATTTGGGGCTCGCATATTAGGAAAAACATGATGCAAATATCATGCAACGCTTGCATGATTCATGATTCATGATTATGTTCAACGTCTTTACAGAGTACCGGTACTATATCATCATGACGACACGACCTACTTCCCTCCCTTCAACACTTTACATCATCCCACTCTGGGCGGAAATGTAAAGACCGTTCGGTATGCATATTAACACACGAACGGTGATTACATTTCCGTCCACAACAGAGACTGGTACAACTACAATATCATACGTAGTCAAGACGCATTTTTCATCTTCGCCCTTCTTTTCTTTCTCCTTCCTATTAATAGTCGTAACTCGGATCCGGGGTCACAAAGTACAGCAGTACTTAGGGCCCGAATTGACGAATATAAAATAAATTCAATTTGGAAAAAAAAAAATCAAATTCGCTTTTCATTGGTCAACACTCAACACACGCACCAGCACCAAATATGTTACCCCAATATCCTAATCTTTGGTGCTGGTGCGTGTGTTGACCAATGAAAAGCGGATTTGATTTTTTTTTCCAAATTGTTTTTTTTTTTTCTTCGTTAAAACGGGCCCTTATGCGTTACTTAGTGCTGGCCGTAAGGTACTCGTTGGGTACGAATGTTGAATGCTGATGTCTTGATATTTTATTGACGGTAGGCATTATACCCGTGGTACATCGTATACAAAAGTACATCTGGTATTCGTACAGCAACATAGTCTACGCCACGTGAACTTTGTCGATCTTGCCAAAGCTGACCCGTATGCGCTGTAGTCTATGTACAACAGCAGCAATGCCGGCAATACTATTGATAGGGCTGGGCACCCTGGCAAACAGTATGTACTGGCAGTAGTAATCTACTGGTTGATCCGGCTAGTATATTCGCCAGTAGTTTCTCTCTTACTTGCGTCCAAGAAAGACGCCATATAATATCATGGAAACCCACTAAATGCGTTTAGTGAGGAGACCGGGAGAGAGCTCTCCGCCACCCCGCGGATGTTAGCGCAGATGGGGAGCGCATCTTCGAACTGGATTCGCTATGATCAGGGTTGGGCATCGAGACCATTTTCGATTCGGTTTTCGGTAACCGAAACAGGACATTTAAAATCCGGTTTCAGAATTACGTCCCCTTTCCCCTACCCAATACGACAACGCCTCTGTATCTGTATGGAAACCCCTTATATTTTCTTGAAATAACGAAATAACGAAATAACCGAAAACCGAAGATACTTTTCGGTCGGATACGAGATAACCCACCGGAACCAAGAAGGGCTTCGGTGCACAACTCTGATAGCGCGTCTATTAATAGCAAAGCGTGTAAAACGGAAAACGGTTACACGCGGTGATGTGCCGATGTGCCGACCGATGAACACCAATTACATTTTGTGCTTGGATGTGCGAATATGAAGCAAATTAGCCAATTTTGTGTGATAACGATCGCCAATTTCTCGGTCTCGGTTTCGGTTATTTTATTCAGATAACCGAAATCCGAGGACAATGTTCTTCGGTGCGCCAACTCTGGCTATGATGCTATGATACGTATGATATATACGATCTGTGTATGTATACTTTGAAGTACAGCAGGGGTCCCCCAATGAGGCGGTGGTGTGCCAGAGTAATATGACCGCCTTATAGAGGGAAGCCGCCTTATCCATTCCAGATTATGAGTGCAATTCCCCAGTGGCGCCACGTGATTTCGACCGCCTTATATCGGGTTCCCGCCTTACTCCGACCGTCTTATTGGGGGACCCCCACCGTACATAAAACCTGGTATTTTATATCATAAGATACATATTTCGAAGTACATTGGTGCTGTACATAAAAGTACCCTCTGTCTGGCAAATACATCATCCCATCAGATCATCGGATCACATCGCCTTGTTCTCTGCCTACAGACGCAGCAAGCAGCAGTCTGCAACGTAACTTTTAAATTTACAACATGGTAGCGTCCGTAGCGTAGCGGTATACACAACTCCGGAGTTGCGTTTAAGAATACAACTCCCTCTAAAACCAAGTGAATAAAATTTGGTCATTTTTCACATTTTTTTTTTTTCCCGTGCATCTCGACATGGGGTTGGGTTAGGGTTAGGGTTAGGTTATAGGGTTAAGCGAGGGTCGTGGTGGACGAAAAATAACTTCGAAAAAAGTAGCCATTTTTATTCACTTGGTTTTAGAGAGAGGAGTTGTATTCTTAAACGCAACTCGCGAGCGGTGTTAACCGGTACCCGCGTCCGTACGGATACCTGTATTTGTGCTTTCATGTTCTTGTGTTCGCGAGAACTTAAAACTCAACACTCACCCCGCCAGCCCCTCAATCTGATGTACAGAATCACAGGACACCTAATAAGAAACAGGAAAGCCGACCCACAGACTGGATTTCTTGCTTGAGAGAGGAGACCAATTTCAAGATAACGACTCTCGTGTTTCTTAACTCCCTCTAGACATCAGCCTGGCTTTCTTATCAGCCTGTTTCTTATTAGGTGCCCTGTACGACTGCTGTATACTTTTGCCTTCTACGTTCTCTTCTTTACGCACGGCCGCGTCGCGCTTCAATGCTTCAATGCTGCTCAGGAGCGCTCTTACGAGTACGATGAACACTGGAAGCAGCTGCATGGAAGAGACAAAAAAATACCTTCTCATCATACCAGGATTTGCAGATTTGCAGGATGTTGCATTGATGCAGAATGATGATGTGCAGCGAAAAAAATAATTCAACAAAAAACAACACGATTTTACTAAAAAAGCTCAAGATGCGCGGAACACAGCAGCGGAAGGTTGGTGAAATCAATCGAGAAAACGACGGAACGGCGGTGTGCCTGCCTTCCTTCATGGATCCGACCCAGCTACTCGTAAGGCGGTCGGCTAAAGGCGCTGGAAGCGCGTAAACCCATCGTAAGCGCTGTCTGCGTGCTGTACAGCTGTCTTGGAGGCGTATATAGGGTACCCAGAGTTCGGGATATGATACTGCCGCTGCTGCTGCTGCAGTGCTGCTGCTGCTGTGTGTGCTGGTTCACCATATGTACAAGCATTTGCTGCTGCTGCAGTGGATTTATTTGCTCGTTGCTCAGGTGTCATCGGGATGTGGGCGGAAACGCTTGACCGAGGGTCTCAACAAGCAGCCACAGGTGTCCTCGGCTTCGACTATTTTGCCCATATGTCCTACCTGGTACTCCGCAGGCAGCGAGGCTGCTGCGACGGGCGAAAGGACTCAACCACTAGCTGCACCACGCACGGGTTCCATCTACAGCAGCAGCAGTAAACATGCTGACGTTCATGGGTGTAGGAGTCACTTTTCTAAGCATGCCAAGCATCATCATGTGACGCGCGACACGCAAGAAGAGCAAGAGCAACAGGAAGAAAAAATAAAGAGCACACACACGCACTTTGACACACGTGGAAAAAATGTGCGACGTCTCGGTCTGTACGTCGCTCTATCTTTGACTTGGAACACACACCGAAATCAACTTAATACTTGTGTAACATGTTATATTCAAGTGAGAAAAAAAACCGTCACGTGCAAGTGCAACGAAAAACATCAAACATAACACAACATGACCAAATGCCATCACCGCACCTGACTTCTCCCGACGGCCTGTCCCGGTACTCTTTCACAGACAGCAGAGGTCCGTGGAAGAAGGAAGGCTCGTTTACGCCCGGCAGCGCCATGGATCCGGAAGACCCAAGCTCTTCGCCACCGCTGCCGCCGCTGCTGCTGCTCCTGCTGTTCCTGCTGCCACTACTGCTGCTGCCGTTGCTGTCCCAGTGCCATGGGCATCCGGTATTCGCGCAGAAACAACCTTGATCGTCCTCGTCATCCTCGAAATCGACAGCACGGTAGCTCGACCTGTGCCCCTCCTCCGTTCTCTGGCGCTTGTTGCTGTAGCCATGGCCGGGCGTGTTGCGCTCGTTGGCCTCCTCCGCACTCGATGCTGCCGCCATGGGAGATGCTGCGATGGCACCGCTATCAGTTGGTGTAGAGTACTGCCGCCGCCGCTGCCGCTGCTGCCGCTGCTGCTCTGCTGCTCCTGCTGCTGCCGCTGCCACTCCTGCTGCTGTGGGCTGTCTATAGTTGTAGTAGTACAAATAAACGAAGAACGCCCAAAAGCAAAAAAACAGCTGTTGAAACGATAATACAAATTAGCAGTACTCGTATCGTATAGTCGTCGCGGCCGGCAATTTCAAATCGTCAAGGTTGACGTTGAAAGCTTTAACCACCAGGGGTGTGCGTCCGTTTGACGGCTGCGCGTGCCATCTGAACTTCGTCAGTGCGTAAGAACAGATTGGATGATGAGGAGTTTGCTTTGATCAACAACGATTTTGCTCCGTCTATATGTTTGTCCGGAAAAAAACAAGGGGGACGAGATCATTAGTTCCCCTGGTTTTGCATTGTGGAGGCATTCTCTAGCAGTCAGTTATTTTTCCCCGCAAACAGGCAAGGATTTCGCGGGCATGTCTTTCTACCCGTGGTACAGCTAAAGCAGTGATTGCACAGGGGGGTGCATCTCACGCGGAGGCCAAGACGCTAAAAGTGTGAGTTCTCCACCCCAGCTGCCGCAAGCGGCGATATACAACTCTAGCTCCTATCTCCTACTCGTATGTACGATCTACGAGTCTGAGGTCCGAGGTCCTGCGTCTTGTGAAATCGTCAACTTTTGTTCGGTTACGATCAGGCTGTTCGATGAAATACCTTTTTTTCGAGGAGAAACCAGAGGCTGTTGGCAGTTGGCCGGTATCGGATACGGAGGAAGGAAAATGAGCAGCGGTGCAGCCGTGCCGCATCCCAGCAGCAGTGTCTACACAGGTCGGCTAAAGCTTTAGGCGCTGTGTGCAACAAGAGCTGAACTGAAACAAGAACTTGCACCTCTGGGAGGTGAGTAAGGGTACTGGCGAGGTATCTCATTATTTCCACCATCGAACCACAAAACTGATTTTCATGTCTAGAACTACCTCATATTTCCTCTGTTTTGTGTATTCGATGCGAGCGGGCAGCCGAGCTCGCTGGGCATGCACACTTCCCACGAGTTGCTCCCTCCCCTCATGGAGATAATATGTTGGATTATTGCAACTTGTCCACACCCCCCCCCCCCGCGCCCCGCATCTGGCCGAGTGGCACTCGTCTTTGGTCAACGCCTATGTAGTGCGCAATCCCTCGCCCTGAGAGGAGCCGCCAGGTTCAAGCGGGATGCTGCTGCTCTGCTTTTTTGGCACAGTAGTTCGCTTCATTGCTGCCATCGCAAGACTCCGTCATCCATCAGTCATCATGAGACATAACTTTGCCGCAGCTGCTGTAAACTGTGAAAGGCACAGCAGCAGAAGCAGCAGCACTCAGTACCCGTGTATTTCCTCCCCTTGCTTGTGTAGATGCCTTCGGCCGCCCCATGCGGGAGCCATCCTAGCTAGCGGTGCTGGACACACGTGCCAAACTCAGCACGAGAGGGTAAATAAGGCGGCATAAATCGATTTGCATCACTGCTGCTGCTGCTTTGTTCCTGTAGCAGTACGTACTGAAAGCACCTTGAAACTTGAAATAGGGTACGTATACGTATGATAGGCTTCGGACAGACGCGAGCCGGGAGACCTTTTTCCTGGTATTTTTCGTCGTTTCTTCGCTGTTGTGGGTGGTTCTACTCGTTCTAGTGCAATTATTGGTATTGAAGTACAGGCAGTAGACTATCGATAAAACAAGGAAGTACACTACCTCTCATAAGAAAGTGCCTCACAAGAAACTCAGCCTAAACATTACGGGGGAAATAAGAAAGTCGACCACTATTGTATTGAAGTTAGAGTTGGACACACCCCTTTCTCAAATAAGAAAGTCAGCCTAAGCCCGATTTCTGGTTTCTTATGAGCGGGCCGGTACTCTGTACTTATTATTATATTATACGAGGTATACAGGTACACAACAGCAGTACACAGCAGTACACAGCAGGCAGTACGCGAGTACGAGTGCTGTCTGGTACAGCAGCAGTACGTACCTCGCTCCTGTTGAAATATACAGCTGTAGACTCACAGAGAGCAAAGTACCCAAGGGAGTACGGAATACAGCAGTGCTTACGGGTACTCTTCTGGTATTTATATTGTTAATAGTATACCTCGTCCCTATTGAAGCACTGGCAGTAGACTACTACCTGTCGGTATACTCCAGTTCCCCGATACATAATTATCAGAATACTGCTTATAATACGAGTATTAATAGTCCCCAACAAGGGAGTACAGAGTGTATGTCATATGTATACGTCTACGTATACAGCAGGGCAGTATGTACGAGTACTCTTCTCCGTATAATACGTAGTAGTACCCGGCCCCTATTGAAGTAAAGGCAGTCTAGACTATCGATACAATTGTACCAAGGGAGTTCGTACATCGACAGTCGGTCGCCCCGATGGTCTAGAGGTAACCTCGAACGCTTCTGAACGTTGATGTCTGGAGTTCGAATCTCACGTGGGTCGGACTTTTGAGTTTATTTGCAAAAATAAATGAAAAACGGGATCAACTGCTGAGAACGCCAATTAATAGTAGCGTGGGTAGGCACAATTCGATGCGAGTCGACGAGGGAAGGAAAGGCTGAAGTCTTCTCGCGATAAAAATGCAAGGCAAGAACCGTAGTGGGGGAGGAGGGAGAGGAGCCTACTTTGTGACCCCGGATCTGAGTTACGACTAGGGAGGAGAGAGAAAGGAAGGGCGAAGATAATAAATGGGATGGACAAAAAAAAATGACACCACCGTTTTCGTTACGTATGCCCCCCTGAGGCACGTTTTGGAGAAAATCGGCCTCCGAATTTTTTCCCAGGGGGTGTGTTATCTTGTCACCCGTGTGATATGTACGGTATGTAGGTTCGTACTCATGTCCTTTTTTTCTGTTTTCTTTTCTCATCATTCCATTTATTGTCTTCGCGCCCTTCTTTTCTCTTTCCTTCCTATTACGGAGAACCATACCAGGTAGTAAATAGGACCAAATATTTATATTGTTAGTGAAAATAGGGAAATATATAGGTTTTTGTGGGTACCCTAGGTCCCTATTTGATACAGTATCATACACCGTAATAGTAGTAATAGTAGTAACTCAGATCCGGGGTCACAAAGGAGAACATTATTAGAGATCGGGAACCGATCCAAGAATAATGTGTTGTTTGTTGTTCTAGAGAGAATTAAGCGTTTGGTTCATATTCGTGGCTAAAAGAACAGCAACGAGGCACTGCTTGGTTGATCGTGTAAGTTGGAATACCAAGTGGGTACAGCACGGAACAGTGCTGGCAGACTGGTAGAACACGCGAACAGACAGGGCTGCTGCTTTTGTAGCTGGCCAGCGGTTGCTGGGCTAGATATTTCTCATCTCCCTCCCTCCCCCACTACGGTTCTGCCTTGCATTTTTATCGCGAGAGAGACTTCAGCCTTTCCTTCCCTCGTCGACTCGCATCGAGCAAAATAGAATTAGAGTCTGTATTGTACAACTACTTGTTATTACGGGGGACCATAGTAAATAGGACCTACGGTTACTCTTCCCTTCTTCCCCTCGCTGCCTCGGCAAAGTTTTTGCTTTGGCATGGCCCATAGCGAGGGGGGGGGGTCTTTCTAGCGAGCAAGGCTAGGCTCACCCTCAAGCGGACCGATACCTTCTTGCTGCTGCGCACCCGCCGCGAAGCGTGTGCAGCGGTAGAGTTGGATCGGCACTGGTGCGTTAGGCGCAAAAGTTCAGATGCACGGGCCTTTTTGGCCGTCGGTGTAGACAGCAATGTCCATCTCACTTTTGTGCGCGGAGGCAAACGCCATCAGAAAGGTGGACGGACACTATGTACACGGCCCTAGGTGTGTTTGCTAGAGGGAGCTGTACTGTCTCAGTAACCTGGCTTCGCCATCAAAGGAGGAGGGAGCGTGTGGCGACGAGCTGTTGTTGGACTGGTCAATCCCTTCAGCGCGAGAATTTTTATTTTCCAGACCAAGCACCCTGAGTGCAACGAGGGAGAAAGCGAGGAGCCGACTGGGAAGGACAACAACGAGAGCGAGTACGGACGGAGCAGGTCGAGTGTGGTCGTGCTAGGACTGGCCAAGTGGCACCGGAGCGGCGCGCCGGATCACAACAGCAGCACAGCAGCGCGGAGCAGCCATCCGGAGCACGGACGACATCGACCCGTGACGAACGGACAATCATTTTTGTTTTTTTCGTTTTTTCCCCTGAATTTCGTTGTTGGGTCTGTGTGGATGACGTCACTGGTTTTGTAGAGAGACGCGGCAGAGATGGCGCGGACACCCCGGGTGCCTTCATTGTGTGCCTGATCGTGGAAGACCCCTTCAATGTGGAACGATTCCTAATCAGTGTCGATGTTTATAATGCTGTGCCTAACACAGACGTTCAGGATAGATTCGGGCAATTGTCAATTGACGTGATGGCTTTGGTTGGCTGTTCTTTTTCACTGTGTGCCCGCGGACTGTCATTCCGGCAGCACTTCAGACAGCAGCTGCGTGCTCCATCTTGTTCCCACGCCTACCGTGTGTTTTTGTACAGACAGCACTTCAGACAGTAGTTACGCTGTAGTCGGCAAATTCATTGGTAAAGAGTGGGAGGGGGGGGGGGGGACGATGCTGCTGTAGTCGAATGGAGATTGCGGGCGTGTAGTTCAGTTTTGGACACGCATAACATGCTGTAGGGATTTTAGGTGTACCTCTTCGGACTTGTGTATCCTTTCCCTGCTAAGTGTACGTGTTCTTTAGGATTCTCTGATGGCTCTAGCACTTTTGTGACCACGGGCCGTGATCTTGCTAGATCAGACTATAGGGATTAGCAACTGAAACGAGTTTAATGTGAAGATAACAACAACAACAATGCACCTGGATTGCTAGCAGGGTAGGTCTTGCCTGTCGTATATGGCGTTGCATTGTCTGCTCTGCTTACTGCACTGAGCGTAGTATCTCTTTGTCGTGGTTGCTGTGTCGGAGTATTATTCAGAAGTTCAACAATGGTGTGCTTCTTACGAAAAGGACCCGCACCAAACGAAGCAGGCAGCAGCAGCGGTATGCCCAGCAGGAGGACCTTTTTCCGCTTTTAACCCTTTTTCAGTAGTGAACTGCACAGAAACATGTGTTGTACTCTAATTTCAAGTGATTTGTCTCTCCCAAACGGGAGCGCAGTTCTAGAGAGGGGTAAAAACGTTAATTCATATGTACCAGTGTCATATCATATTATACGTACCGCAGGGTGCATTCGAAGGATGCTCTGCCCAGAGTGCTGATTCCTTCCACTATGTCCGATAATATAAGGTACGTTTTTATATTAACATTTAATCCAATCGGTTCTTACATTGTGGTACAAAGTGGGGTATATATGTCAGGTGCCTGAATACGCGCCAGTAAAACAGTACAGGACACCTATTAATAATAAGAAACAGGCTGATAAGAAGAGCCAGGCTGAGATTTCGAGTAAAATAAGAAATTCGGGAGTCGTAATCATGAAATTAGTGTCGAAAGCACCCTCTCTCAAATAAGACATATCCCTCCTGGACCAGGTTTCCTGTTTCTTATTAGGTGCCCTGTACTGCTGTATGCACACTGAACCTCTGCGTTTGCCAAACATTCAACTCAAAGTATATGCGGCAGTACGTACTCGGATACTGTATTCAAGATAACACATACACCTGCTGGGACGATTTTTTCCGAGCCGATTTTCTCTAACAAACGTAGGGGGGTGACGCGTGACACACACTTACCTGTGGTACTAATAGTGTACAACGAACACGGCGGTGGGTATGGTTTGGAGTTATCTCAACGAGACCTTTCCATAGACGCAAAGCATGCATCGCTCAGTGTTTGCACCTTATGGTGCCCATTTGTTACCGTAAGAGAAAACCAGCTACAGTAGAGACATGCATTCGTCCGAGAGAGGTATGGTAATGTGTGTTGTCTTAATCAAGCGCGTGTCGCCAGGTACATTTAACAAATTAAAAAACAACAGCTGTGAGCTCGAGGATTTCGTCGAAGCTCATCTTTGCTAGCTGAGTGTAATACTTCGATCGCGCGTACTTAGGATTTTATATGTCCCTCAGTATCATGCAGGATATAACATCCGTAACGGAGACAGCAATCTTGGGCTGTAGAATTCAGGGAGCGTGTTATATACCGGTATACGGTAGTTACGTGGCAGCTGTGCCGGTACTGCTACCGGACTGCTGGAGGGCTGTGACCGACCCATGGAATAATGTTCCAATTGGAATGTTTCGATACGAGATGAGATGAGATGAGATGAGTTGAGTCTTCACGTTGGACAAGTCCGCTGCGTTGGTGTGATGCAATCAGAGACCCACATTGGGACCCCACCTCTGTGTGTGTGTTCTTCACATTAAACCTTCCTTTCTACCCGTCGACATCCAGCACACCCTGTGTCCGTGCCGATTCTTCATCCTAAAAAGGTACCAGTTCTGTGGTCACAAAACTACGACACACAGAGATACTACGCTCAGTGCAGTAAGCAGAGCAGACAATGCAATGCCATATATATACGACAGGCAAGACCTGCCCTGCTAGCAATCCAGGTGCATGCAAGAGAAAAAAAGAGAAAAAAAGAAAAAAGAGAAAAAAAAGAAAGAATAAGGCGAAGCGTATGGCAACAAAGATGGCCCCTCATGTTCTGTACGGTGTGCAAGGTTCCCCTTCGGAATTGTGGTTGACTCTCGAGATCCCGGGGGGGTCGCAACCCGGAAAGGGAGAACACAGCAGTAGTAGTTAGCCTGGCAGCAAGCGTTCTTCGTTCCTCGTACGATACACCAGCTGCTCGTGTACGTAGCCACCGGGGGAAGAACGAACAACCTCCCCCCCCCCAAAATAAAGTTCTTGAACCCCGTAACGGATGAAAAAAAGTAGGAATAGCCAACGGGCAGTAACCGGTGCACACAACAAAGCTCCAGACCAGCTTTCAAACGAGTTTACAGCAGTTGGTGCTAATGGTTGTGAACGCTTTGTTTGTTGGTTTTCCTACTTTTGACCGTCGTTTTGATGATGATGGATCTCTCCTGATGGTGATGATCTATCCTGATGCATGGTGATCTATCCTGATGGTGATGAGAAGATGAGAGATGGGGAAACAGGAAAAAAAAAATAATAAAAAACTTTTCGATGTTTCCTCCGGACAGGTTTACCTAAAAGTATTGCTCTCTGTCCCCCTAAATATAAGGGGCCGTTTTGATCAAATATTGATGTCATACAAACGGGTTCTTACATCTAGGCCCACAAAGAGTGTTATGTTACTACTGTACGTAACCGTACAGTATTCTCGAGTGTTTTTCAGTTTTCTTGCCTTGGCGACTGCCTCGGTACGTACTCCATCAGACAGTAATTATTCATAGTACCGATATGTCACCCGGGTGATACCATGAGTATACTATTGGTACGGGGATCTCTAAGTAAATAGGACCAAATATTATTACGGAAGACCATAGTGAATTCGTAGGACTATTTATTGTTCGTAAAAAAAGGTAAATATATACCAGGCTTTTGTGTGTAATGGAGGTCCTATTTACTATGGTCTCCCGTATAGTAAATAAATTGGCCAAATGTATAGGTTGTTTGTGGTGTGACCGTAGGTTCTATTTACGCATGTCCCCTCATAATAGAAGATACCACACCCCTGGAACGAATTTCCAGCCCATATTAATCGAGATCGGGGAGTATGCAAAGGCTACGCGGCGCGTCTATGGAAACCTCTCGACGGGATGTTTTTTTCTTGTGAACCATACTCGTACTGCTGTATACTAATGTAATTATGCTGCCCCCCCCACTCGGATATTAAATGAACTCATTGAAGCTGTCATCCATAAGCAAGTCCGCCTGACAAGCGGTTCTTAGTAGGATGCAGCTCACCCTTCATGCGGCTCGCCGAACACCTCACGGCGCTTCGCGCTTGGTGCTAGCAATGTCTATGCCTGGTCGGTGAAAACCCGACATGCTCCGTCTCGGCATTGTGTATAGGGATGCGAGGGTCTATGGTCATACGACTACGCCCATGCATAAATATGACGTACCCGCCCCCGAATGCAGATCACCCTTCATGCGACTCGCCGAACACCTCACGGCGCTTCGCGCTTGGTGCAAGCAGTGTCTGCCTGGTCGGTGAAAACCCGGCGTTCTCCGTCCGCTCTGCCTACTCTGCCAAGGGCGGTCTCGGCCGTGCCCAACTCATGTCTCACGGGGCTGCGATTTTTCCAGGATTCCATGCCCTTTTTGTCACGTGCACATACCATAACAACCAGTACATGCTTTTTTGTTCTACACGCAAACCGCATTATTCAAGATTCCGTTTTTTTTATGTACGAGTAGACGACCAACCCGGAATTTTATCGTACCGGCTCCTTTTACTGCGGATATACACGTACGTATTATATGTACGAGTACCAGTACCGCTGCAAGCAGTAACAGAGAATCATATACCAGGTAATTTTTAATATGCAATGATATCTGTACAGTATTCATACGTGCGTGGTATTCAGCAGTATGGCAGTGGTCGGTGTGTGCCTGGATATAGTACCGGGCAGGGCCTCGCGTGCGCTCGCGGGCGTGGACATGCGGGCGGTGGGCGCTGCAGCAACGTTTATCAAGAATATGGAGAGCGCACATACAAAACACACACGCTCTTTTGTTTTACACGCTACTGCTGTACATGCATAATCAAAGATTCCCTCATCGTGCTCGCCGACCCCTGCTCTGCCTACTCTGCCAAGGGCGGTCTCGGCCGTGCCCAACTCATGTCTCACGGGGCTGCGATTTTTCCAGGATTCCATGCCCTTTTATGTCACGTGCACATGCCATACCAACCAGTACATGCAGTTTTTTGTTCTACACGCAAACCGCATATGCAAGATTCCGTTTTTTTATTCAGTAGACGACCAACCCGGATTTTTATCGTACCGGCTCCTTTTACTGCGGATATACACGTACAGTATATATGAACGAGTACCAGTACCGCTGCAAGCAGTAACAGAGTATCATATACCAGATAATTTTTAATATGCGATGATATCTGTACAGTATTCATGCGTGCGTGGTATTCAGCAGTACGATAGTGGTCGGTGTGTGCGTGGATATAGTACCGGGCAGGGCCTCGCGTGCGCTCGCGGGCGTGGACATGAGGGCGGTGGGCGCTGCAGCAACGTTTACCAAGAATATGGTGATGGAGAGCGCACATACAAAACACACACGCTCTTTTTTTTACACGCAGCTACTACTGTACATGCATATACCTACGTCGTACGTACTCATAACACCTCGAGTACCATAGGGTGATATTTACAGGAAATAAGAAATTCGGAAGCCGTTATATTGAAGCTAGTATAAAACGCATCCTCTCCTCTCATGTAAATAAGAAACCTAGCCTCCGTTTGTGAGTGTTTTTCATTATTNAGGGGTCGGCGAGCACGATGAGGGAGTTGCGTGTCGCCGGGTGGACGTCATCGCCAGTTATCGCGAAAAGGGCAAAAAT
Organism: Saccharina japonica; assembly: GCA_008828725.1. Taxonomy (NCBI): domain Eukaryota; class Phaeophyceae; order Laminariales; family Laminariaceae; genus Saccharina; species Saccharina japonica. Next base: position 39,021 of record MEHQ01001655.1, on the reverse strand, counting down.
CTACGTCTAAGAAAAGCTGTCGAGCTCTCTCCGAGCAGCAGCCGCAATTTTGTACATGTATTTATATACCTGTATATTCAAGCACTGGCAGTAGGCTACGTATCGATACGAGGAATAGGATGACATATAGAACTGACTATAAACTATAAACTCGTTTGGGCTGTCGGTGTTAGTTGCCCGGTTATTCGCTCGGTGTTGGCTACTCGTGTCGTACATATTTTTTCTTTCCTCGTAGCTTTCAAGATTTGTTTGTTCTTCGTTCATGCCCGACGTACTCGTAGTAGCTGGTATGTACGAGGAAAGAACGCCTGCTGTGTTCTCCCTTTTCAGCGTGCGACACCCCCCCCGGTTTTGAGTCAACCACATTCCCGAAGGAACACCTTAACCGTGTATATACCAGTACCGTTTATGACAAGCAGTGTGTAACACTTGTGGGGGTGTGGTATACACCGTAACCTCGGGGATAAAAATGGGAGACCGTTTGGGATTTCAGATGATTCACCACCCCCGGGTGGTATAGTGTGGGGGTGTCATATCAAGGGGGGGGTGATAGTGGTTACAGCTTACAGCCGACATTCAACATTCAACATCCAGCAACAGATTACAATGGCCGATGAGACAACACCAACTACTCTCACCGTCTATTATTAATAATACCATCCACCACCCACTCCAACCCACAACGGTTACAAAATATCTTTCACAAGTCACAAGGCGAGTTTAACCCTTTTAGAACCGCAGTCCCGTTTTGGGGACAAACCACTCTAATTCTAAGTAATTTGTCCCCAAAACGGGACTCCAGTCCCTAAAGGGTTAATAGCGACAGCTCAACTATCTGATAATTACGGGAGACCATAGTAAATAGTACATAGGGAACCTACGGTACGCCCAAAATATATGCATTTTCCTATTTTACTGACAATATTTGGTCCTATTTACTAGTATTTACTATGATCCCCCGCAATAGGCGTCCAAAACGGAGATTTTGGTAAAGTATGCAAGCACGAGTTGAGTGGAAAGCTGGTCTGGGATGGAAGTTGGATCATTTGCATAACATCACGGCGGCGATAGACTATACTGACAGGAACCGGCCCGTTTGGTGATAATGAGGCATTACCTCAGGGGGTGTGGTGTACAACCGTACCCCGGGTGATTAACTCGGGTGGTTGTTTAGGATTTTAGAATAATGGCCAGCCAGGTGGTTTTGCTGTCGAGGTGTGGTGTACAAGATGCAGTGTGTGTTTTATCATACACGCTGCTGTGATATTTAGTATTCAAGGGAGTAAAGAGTACAGGGCAGTACCAGTACCTCGCCCCGATCTCAGCTCGAGATAGGGGCACAACACCCCCTTTCGATGGACTTTCCGATCTCGGATACTTTCAGGACCAAACATGTTCTCCATACGCGGTGTACAAATATCTTACTATGGTACCAGATACAAGGTCCCACACCTACTGTAGAACAGATTCATGATCTACTACTACTGTACATCATATACTGCTGTAAATAGTAGCAGTTCCTCTCCTGCCGTTGTGAGAGTCGCGCAGGATCTTCATAGTACAGATCCAACCCAGGAAACATGTGCTACGTATATCATGCAGATTATTCGGCTCCCCCCCGGCAACCTGAGCTAGATACGAAGATCATACAGATCAGGGATCTATATATCCTGAAAGATCTAGATCATCTATTATTATTATATTGGAAATCGATGATCTGTCCGAGGTAGGAAGCCTCTTCGGGATGTGGTTGGCTTTAAATCCCGAAGGTGTCGCAAGTTGAAACGGGTGAGAACATCGTCATCAGGCGTCCTTGTTTACTCCCGAGCGCTGGTGTACATCAGGCACACTTGCTGTGCGACAGGACGGGGTTCAACGACGAGGGCTTGATTTTAAAATTGTACGTGGAAATTTTGATCGTAATTGCACGTTTATATCTCCTTGTGAACACTCCTGTACACCTGTACACACACATATCTTACACCGCGGCTGTCACAAAGGCCAGCGTGCGAAGCGCTGGTGCTGTGGTTTATATGGTCGTCCCGCCGCCTGCGCAGCATCCAATTCTCTTGAGATGATGTATTCGTTCCCTTTTCCCAGTTCGGCAGGAAACATGGCACACACGCACACCCGCACACACAGATGCACCGTCCGTGCCCGTCGCAAAAGGAAGAGCTTGATGCGCGACCGCTGTTGCACCCTTACCCTTGGGGTATATACCAGAAAATAGAGAGCTTTTGAGGGGCGTTGTGATACAGCAAAGCAGCAGCAGCAGAAGCAGCAGAGAAAAAAAAACTCAAATTGTGAGGTTTCCATCGTCCTGCTTGGCTGTGGCTCAGCGGAAAGCGAACCCACGATTACTTGCCAATTTTCGCGACTTTGAACGCCGAGAGCACGCGCCACGGTGCCCGGCCGGGGCCCAAGCTTGCGACGGACCAATCTGGATGGAAATATAAAGGCCGTTTAGTCTTGATATTGATGCCTAAACGCTCCTTATATTTCCGCCCAGAGTGGTAGTGTATACGCGGGGCCCCTGCGTGCCCCGCTGCCAAGAGCGCGAGACACGAGCCGCGGCCGGAAGAAAAACGGTCTCCGCTGTGCAGAACAAGTCAATGTTGTGCATATACGTGTGATCTTGGTGAGATCTAGATCAAAGCATGCGATATTGCTGAGATCAAGATCAAAACATGTGATTTTGCTGAGATCAAGATCAAAACATGTGATATTGCTGAGGCCAAGATGAAAACATGTGATCATGCTGAGATCAAGATCAAAACATGTCATCTTGCTGAGGTCAAGATCAAAACATGTCATCTTGCTGGGATCAAGATCAAAGAGCCACATCGTGGTACCATGGCGTTCGGTCTAAAACTCAGCTTTCCAGCGGGTCACCCGCGATAAAAGCAAAACACACAACTTACAGCTCTCCATGAGATGACAATGCCCCATGAGGTCAACCCCGTATAGTACTATTAATAGCATGCGCGATCGATTATCACACCAAGCAGCTTGCAAATATAAACATGTACATACTGATTATCATATAAATATCAGGTGCCTGGTATGAGTTTCGACCAAATTCTCGACCTCATACGTACGTAGCTGAGGTGGTTTTTATCTTGTATACCAGGAATGCGAGATTAAGATTTGACACCGAGGATAGCAGGCAACAGGCAACTCGCCGGGATGATGTGGCTGAAATCTGAAGAGCCAGAATTGCCGAAATGCACCCCAGTTACATCGTATTAAAAAAAATTAAAAAACAACAGCTGTGAGCTCGAGGATTTCGTCGAAGCTCATCTTTGCTAGCTGAGTGTAATACTTCGATCGCGCGTACTTAAGGATTTTATATGTCATCATGTACATATGTATGTCATACGTACCCAGTACCAGGTACTATTCAGCACTATCAGTATACTTACGTAGTGTGTACCGGTACCACAGGTACCTGGTTCAACACTTACCTGGTTCAACACTTAAAACATGAGAGTTCACTATATATATTATACGTGCGGCTATGATCATACATATATGTTTCCCCTTGGATGTTGAAAGGAGAGGAGAGGTTTGGTTCATGTACTTGGTGAGCGCCTGTGATATCACATCGACACAGACAGCGGTATCATGTTTCCTGTGGAAATCATATATATATATATAGTAAACAGAACCTTCAATACACACGAAAAACTTAATGTTTCCCCATTTTCACCAACAATATTCGGTCCTTTTTACTATGGTCCTCCGTAATACTAAAAAGAGAGAGGAGAGATTTCGTCCAGGTACTTGGTCGGGCTAATCGCGCGTAGCCTTCTCCGCATAATTTCAGTAACATACTATTCGTACGTACGTAGGTACGTAGCCACGGGGATAAACATAAATGTACACCAGCAATAGGTACCTGGTACCATAGAAAACGGGGAAGCTTTTTTCCATATAGTCTGATTGTCTGATTATTGGAACCTGCTGCGAAAAACGTTGCGCGCCCCACAACCCGTCCCAGCAACAGGTACCTGGTGCTTGACGCGTGCTAGGATAGACGTATAAGATATACCTTTTTTTGGCTGAAACGTTTTCTGAACGATCGGGCTCCTTAGGGCCCGTTTCCACGAATTAAAAAAAAAATCAATTTGGAAAAAAAAAAAATCAAATCCGCTTTTCATTGGTCAGAACCCGCACCACCACCCAAGATTATACGCGAAGATCCTAATCTTTGGTGCTGGTGCGTGTGTTGACCAATGAAAGGCGAAATTGAATTTTATTATAGATCCTAATCTTTGGTGCTGGTGCGTGTGTTGACCAATGAAAGGCGAAATTGAATTTTATTTTTTCCAAATTGAATTTATTTTGTCTTCGTTAATACGGGCCCTTATCTTCGCCCTTCCGTCTTTCTCCCTCCCTAGTCGTAACTCAGATCCGGGGTCACAAAGTAGGCTCCTCTCCCTCCTCCCCCATCCCCCACTACGGTTCTTGCCTTGCATTTTTATCGCGAGAAGATTTCAGCACTTTCTTCCCTCGTCAACTCTCGTCGAATTTTGCTTACCCACGCTATAATATGCGCTCTCGACAGTCGGTGTCATTTGAGAATAAAAACCTCCATGGGGAGAATCGAACCCTCGACATCCGGACCAAAAGGCTTCGTGGCTACCAGTTAGACCACCGGGGCGACCGGCTCTATTACCTGTGTTGCACTGTTATTGCTCCTATTTAATAGTATTAATAGTATACTTCGGTCAAGGTATTGTTCATCGTGCAGCACTTTTATTTCCCCCCAAAATCACTTTTTGACTCACTATTAGTATGGAGTTCCTGAAGTGATGAGCGCAGAAGGAAACACGGTTTCACCTCTAGCGTAGCGTGCGCGCGTCAGTCACGGCTACGTATAGAAAACGGGGAAGTTGTTTTCAATATATTCTGATTTGTCTGCTTACTGGAACTCGCTGAGAAAAGAGTTGCGCGGCCAACATCCCGTGTCGCGCTAACCTCCGGCGCCTTTTGCACAAAAAAAATACGCAATCTCCCGACCCGGATGTTGCGCCAGCGTAAATTCCCAAGAGTGCAAAAAAAAACTCAAGCCTAAAATTATAACCAGGTATAAACTCCCAAATTGTTATTACGGGGGACCATAGTAAATAGGACCTAAGGGTACACACACAAACCTACCACCTGTGTTGCAGTGCCCACAAAACAAAAAAAAAAAACTCTCGACACAGAGACACTGGAACCATACCGGCCCAGTTTATTTTTCCTGTAGGACATTCCGTAGTTCTGCTCTAGCTCCGAACTTTCCCATTAATCCAATATTTGGCAAGGCAGATATGAGCTCCTTGGTGCACTCCCGTGAGTGTGCCAAAGCGACAGCAGTTTCCGCGCCCTCCTTCGATGCGGACCTCGTCGCTGAAAATTGAAAATGTGGTTCCAGGCGCTTGAAATTGTGGATTCCAGTACTGTAGCCAAGTATTTTTTTTCCCTGCCGTAGAACGAGCTCGTGCTCATTCTGCAGCAGATTTTTTTTTTCGAAAAGTACCTCGTGCTCGTTTTACCGCAGGAAAAAAAACACTTGAATACAGTACGAGAAACCGCATATTCAAGCGACTGGAACCACATTTTCAAACTTCAACGACGAGGTCCGCATCGAAGGAGGCCACTGAATCTGCTGCCGCTTTGACACACTGACGGGAGTGTACCAAGGAGCTCATATCTGCCTTGCCAAGTTTTGTATTAATGGGAAAGTTTGGAGCTAGGGCAGAATTACGAAAAGTCCTACAGGAAAAACACGTGGGGTAGACGTGGTTCCAGAATCTCTTTGTCAAGAGATTTGATAAAATCGTGTTTTTTTCGTGGGCACTGCAACACAGGTGCTACTGTATTTATATACCTATTTTTCCGAACAATATTTTGTCCTATTTATTACCGTTTTTTTTCGGGTCCTCCGTAATAGCACACGTCGCCTACTGCTGTAACTTGACTTAAGTCTTCATTAGCAAAAAACGCAAATCCGAGCCAGAACGACCTCACAGCCGTCGGATGTACAAAGATGCAGAAGTCCGCAAATAACCGCTACGTAGCAATTAACCGTGATACCTCGCAGCCAGCTAACAACTATTATTAAGTCGGCGACTTGCGCATAGTCAGCCAACTCACGCCCTGCTGGCTGTACTCATGCAGCCCGTAGCTGGTATATAGGTTGACAAGTTTATTAATAGTAAGATAACCCCTCCTCCTCGGACGAATCTTCGGCAGCAGAAAAAGTACAAACGCCGAGCGATGCATGTGTCTATATATCTATATATGTACTTATGGAAAGCGCTCGACGAGACCTTCCCAAAGCTACCGGTCGCCCCCGTAGAGTAGTGGTCAGCTTCAAAGGCTACTATCCTTGGTACCCGAGTTAAAATCCCACAGTGATGAGAGATTTTGACTTTATTTGAAATCATATAGAAGGAACCAATTGCTGAGAGCGCCTTCGTGGCGTGGGTAGGCGGAATCCGACGCAAGTCGACGAGGGAAGAAAGTGCTGAAACCTTCTCGCGATAAAAATGCAAGGCAAGAACCGTGGTGGGGGAGGAGGGAGAAGAGCCTACCTTGTGGCCACGGATCTGAGTTACGACCAGGAAGGAGAGAGAAAGAAAGGGCGAAGATAATAAATGGGATTGACACCACCGTTTTCGTTACGTATGCCCCCCTGAGGCACGTTTTGGAGAAAATCGGCCTCCGAATTTTTTCCCAGGGGGTGTGTTATCTTGTCACCCGTGTGATATGTACGGTATGTAGGTTCGTACTCATGTCCTTTTTTTCTGTTTTTTCTTTTCTCATCATTCCATTTATTGTCTTCGCGCCCTTCTTTTCTCTTTCCTTCCTATTACGGAGAACCATACCAGGTAGTAAATAGGACCAAATATTTATATTGTTAGTGAAAATAGGGAAATATATAGGTTTTTGTGGGTACCCTAGGTCCCTATTTGATACAGTATCATACACCGTAATAGTAGTAATAGTAGTAACTCAGATCCGGGGTCACAAAGGAGAACATTATTAGAGATCGGGAACCGATCCAAGAATAATGTGTTGTTTGTTGTTCTAGAGAGAATTAAGCGTTTGGTTCATATTCGTGGCTAAAAGAACAGCAACGAGGCACTGCTTGGTTGATCGTGTAAGTTGGAATACAAAGTGGGTACAGCACGGAACAGTGCTGGCAGACTGGTAGAACACGCGAACAGACAGGGCTGCTGCTTTTGTAGCTGGCCAGCGGTTGCTGGGCTAGATATTTCTCATCTCCCCCCCCCCCCCCCACTACGGTTCGTGCCTTGCATTTTTTATCGCGAGAGGACTTGCAGCCCTCCTTTCTTCCCTCGTCGACTCGCATCGAGCAAAATAGAATTAGAGTCTGTATTGTACAACTACTTGTTATTACGGGGGACCATAGTAAATAGGACCTACGGTTACTCTTCCCTTCTTCCCCTCGCTGCCTCGGCAAAGTTTTTGCTTTGGCATGGCCCATAGCGAGGGGGGGGGCTTTCTAGCGAGCAAGGCTAGGCTCACCCTCAAGCGGACCGATACCTTCTTGCTGCTGCGCACCCGCCGCGAAGCGTGTGCAGCGGTAGAGTTGGATCGGCACTGGTGCGTCAGGCGCAAAAGTCCAGATGCACGGGCCTTTTTGGCCGTCGGTGTAGACAGCAATGTCCATCTCACTTTTGTGCGCGGAGGCAGACGCCATCAGAAAGGTGGACGGACACTACGTACACAGCCCTAGGTATGTTTGCTAGAGGGAGCTGTACTGTCTCAGTAACCTGGCTTCGCCATCAAAGGAGGAGGGAGCGTGTGGCGACGAGCTGTTGTTGGACTGGTCAATCCCTTCAGCGCGAGAATTTTTATTTTTCAGACCAAGCACCCTGAGTGCAACGAGAGAGAAAGCGAGGAGCCGACTGGGAAGGACAGCAACGAGAGCGTGTACGGACGGAGCGGGTCGAGTGTGGTCGTGCTAGGACTGGCCGAGCGGCACCGGAGCGGCGCGCCTGAGCAGCAGCACAGCAGCGCGCCGGCGCAGCAGCACAGCAGCGCACAGGAGAAGCGATCCGGAGCACGGACGACATCGACCCGTGACGGACGAACATT
>MEHQ01001655.1:6758-30241 GCA_008828725.1 Saccharina japonica | reverse complement strand
GTGCATACTGCTGCGTGCATACTGCTGGGTGCATACTGCTGCGTGCATACTGCTGCGTGCATACTGCTGGGTGCATACTGCGTGCATACTGCGTGCGTACTGTGTGCATACTGCGTGCGTGCATACTGTGTGCATACTGTGTGGATACTGCTGTGTGCATACTTGAAGTGACGAGGTTATGTCTCCGCCGTCTGGCCTTTATGGGGCAACGCAGGTGTACGTGCAGCTGAGAGGACTGGTTGACTTCGACGTGGAGATCAAGAAGCTCAAGAAGCAGGTGACACCACAAGACATACAGATAGATAGATACGACATAGATAGGTAGATAGATAGATAGATAGATAGATAGATGCAGAGTAGATGGCTGGTTGACTTTAAGGTGGAGATGTTCAAGAAGCTCAAGAAACAGGTGATCCCTCAAGACAGACAGACAGACAGATAGATAGATAGATACCAAGTAGATGATCGATAGATAGACAGATGGATGGATAAATGGATAGACAGACAGATAGATAGATAAATAGATAAGTAGATCGATCTATAGATAGATATATAGACAGATAGATGGATAAATGGATAGATAGATAGATAGATATATGGATAGATAGATAGATGGGTGGATGGATGGATGGATGGATGGATGGGTGGATGGATGGATGGATAGGTAGGTGGGCCGGTAGATAGGTAGATAGATAGATAGATAAATGGGGGACTGGTTTGACTTGGACGTGGAGATCAAGAAGCTCAAGAACAGGTGGTATCCCGTGCCAGAGAGGTAGCTCGATTGGTAAATGGATGAGGGATGGATGGATGGATGGATGGGGGATGTATGGATGGACAGATAGGCTTACAGTAGATGGATAGTTCCTGGAAATACATTGATTGGTTGATTGATTGGTTGATTGATTGATACGTAGCTGGCGAGGATACTGCGTATCTGGATAGAAACATACGGGGTACATACTATGCATAATTAATTTCTGCCCTTGACTCACGTCTCGTTCGCTGCCTGTTCTCTCTCTGTCTCTCTCTCTCGCTATTGCTCTCTCCCTTTCCTTCAGCTGGACGACAAGATCGAGCCTCAGATCACCTCCCTAGCAAAGAAGGTGGGCTCTCTTTTGCGTTGCCTCTCCAGAACAAAATGTCACCTGTAGTACGTAAACTTTGAAATTGCTGCTGTGTATGTTTTCTACGTAAAGTTCTCATAGTAGACTATATACTCGTAGCTAAAATATTTATCTTAGAGTTGACTATTATAGTCTACCAGGTATATAGCTAAAAGTCGAGAATACTGGGGGTTTTCCAAGCGAGGGGTTTCCTATTGTATAATACCTGTCGCCGTTGCCGTTGTGGTGGGTCCCACAGCTTTTCCTCGCTTCCTAGTTCCGATAACACGACTCTCCCCCAACCCCTCTCGTTTCGCTTCACAGAAAGCTTGGTGCAAGCAAGCAGTGTCTGCCTGGTCGGTGAAAACCCGACGTGCTCCGTCCGCCCCTGCGTTTTCCTTAGGGATGCGAGGGTCTATGGTCATACGACTACGGCCATGCATGACATGCGGCTAATGAATACACCTCCCCCTTTTTTGGAGGAAATCGACTCGGGAAATCACCTCGAGGGGGGTGTGTGTTATTTTTTGCGTTACCACCACTCTGGTCAGAGATATAAGGGCCGTTTGGTGTTCGTATTTACATATCAACGGTCATTATATTTCCGTCCAGAGTTGTGTATGGTACCAGGTACCGGATAGTATGTATGATATGTGCCCGGTGCGTAAATGTAAGGACCGTTCGGTGTTCGTATTTACTCCCCAACGGTCATTATATTTACGTCCAGAGTTGTGTATGGTACCAGGTACCGGATAGTATGTATGATATGTGCCCGGTGCGTAAATGTAAGGACCGTTCGGTGTTCGTATTTACTCCCCAACGGTCATTATATTTACGTCCAGAGTTGTGTATGGTACCACAGGTAGTGTGTATGGTATGTGCCCGGTGTGTTACGTGATCCGGTCGCATTATTCCTGCTCTTCCGTTAATCCTACGCAACCCTAGCCTTCGTATATCATGTCTCGTACTACTAGTCTGTAGATAATGTAAGCTCCCGTATCAATGTCTACATTATGCGCCTTGAGGAATGCCTCATGTTTTATGACACTATGTCCCAAAATATAAGGAACGATTGTATATAAATAATAAATCAAAATGTTTCTTATATTTCGGGACAGAGTGGTACCAGGTATGTTCGAGTATCATACTACGAGGGACCATTGTAAATAGGACCTACGATACATACAAAAAACCTACCACTCTGTCCCGAAATATAAGCGCCTTTTTGACATTAGCATTGGATGAAAACGGTGCTTATATTTCGGGACAGAGTGGTATATATTTCCCTATTTTTTACGACAATATTTGGTCCTATTTACGATGGTCCCCCGTTAATAGTACTTGGTATGTAAGACTGCTATGGTATATAACTATTAATAGTACTGGCACAAGGTGTAACCATTAATAAGATATCGGGTATAGCTGTAGCAGCATGTGTTGTGAGGAGCGTCGTTCCGTCCGCTCCCGTGTAGTTTGTTTAATGTAAACGATGAACAGAACAAAAAAAAAACGATTAGGACATGACAGCAGTCGACGCACTTCTACTTCTGCACACCTATCGGGTGAAAACGTGCACAGCAAGCAGTATATATATGCACACAGACAGCAGCAGTGGGAATGGCAAACATACAAACACAACAGCAAGTTCCTGTGCAGCGGTATACTCTTATTAATGGTAAGTTCTGAGCAGAACAAAAGCTCTCGATGACAGCAGTCGACCCACTGCTGCTGTTGTACAACTATTATGTATGAATAAATACTACTGGGCCTGTAACACAGCTCGTACAATAACAGTACATACCGGCAATGGGGATTGCCAAGCGTACCCTGTCCTCTGGCCTGGGATTGCGCGGTTAAAACTACAAGCTAAGGATAAGTGTCTTACCACTTTTCTACCCGTGCCGGAAAGGCAGGATGCACCCATAATACCTGACTGCTGCTGCCTGTGCTAGGACCACCGCTCGATCGAGAGTGTCACCAATTGTGTGGGTGAGCTTCCTGCGACTTGGCCTGGAGATGGAGAGTATGGAAGTGACGGGTGGTATATATGATGGTACTGGGTACCCTGTAAAGAGTTAATAAGCGCCCGGGTGGTTGTACGGACAGTGTAAGGAGGAGGAGGAGCGATCAATCAATGCCACACAACGATGATGAGCTCATCGGGTTTTCATGCGCAACAGGTGTGTGATATCTATGACAACTGATAGCACGTACGTACTGGAAGGGGCAGAGTTCACGAAGAATAACATCAGTTACCGGTCCAGAGCATTCTACGTATATACCACATGGTATTATGCATATGTAGATGTGTTACGTGCCAGTGTATGGTATATTTATAAGCTGAACAGACGGAAACAACAGCACTTAAGTCTATTAAATAGCTGCATGATGAATGTAGGAATGCACAGCAGTGGGGTGCACCGGTTTAAGAGATTCTTATCATAGATATAAGTAAAACACGTTTACCTGGTAGCCCTTAAAGTGGACCGCAGTCCAGTGGTGGGGACAAAAAACACTTGGAATTAGAGTCGCATTTAGGTTTATATTGGAATTAGAGCCCATGAAGACCTTAAAGTGGGACTGCAGTCCAGTTGAAGCGACAAAAAACACTTGGAATTAGAGTCACATTTAGGTTTATATTGGAATTAGAGCCCATTAAGACCTTAAAGTGGGACCGCAGTCCAGTGGTGGGGACAAAAAACACTTGGAATTAGAGTCGCATTTAGGTTTATATTGGAATTAGAGCCCATTAAGACCTTAAAGTGGGACTGCAGTCCGGTTGAAGGGACAAAACACTTGGAAATAATAGAGTCGCATTTAGGTTTATATTGGAATAAGAGCCCGTTTAGCCCTTAAAGTGGGCCTGCAGTCCCTTTGTAGGGCCAAAACACTTGGAATTAGAGTCGCATTTAGGTTTATATTGAAATTAGAGTGCGCTACTAAAAAGGCTTGAAACCCTTGAGACATCCACCCACGTATTTGGGACAAAGTACTAGGAGTTAGTATGCGACTAGTGAGTTAGTATGCGATTAGTTTTGTTTGGCGGCGGTGAAAAGGTTCAGAGCGGTAAAATCGGCGTGTCCCGCCTTTTACTGAAAGCTATTACGGGGGGGACCATAGTAAACACTAGTAAATAGGACCAAATATTGTTAGTAAAAATGGGTAAATATATAGGTTTTTGTGTGTATCGTAGGTCTTATTTACTACATTAGCCCACCCCGTAACACCAGTATACCGTAAAAAACGTTGGGTGAGATTGTTTTTTCAGCGAACTCGTTTTTCTCGACCACGGCAAAAGGGTGCTAAAAAAAAGTCGAACATTTTTTTCTTTCTTTCTTTCTTTCGGAAGGCTCTCTCGACCAGATCTTAACCCCGAAAACACCTTGTTCGGTGTGTTGGCGACCCTCCCGTTCTGAAAGGACAAGAAAAAAACGAGCGCTGAATATCGATCGCAAGCAACCCTGCGCGCGAACTCGACGTTTTTTACGATATACAGAGTCGCCTATTACAGCAGATAAGAGCAACCTTACCCCCTTAAGAACGTATTTGGGGACAAACTGCTTTGAATTAGTGTGGGATATTTTTTTCAGTTCTGAATGGGTTAACCCCTTAAGAACTGGTGCCACGAATTTGGGGACAAGCTACTTGGAGTTAGTGTGGGACAGTTTTTTTTCCGTTCTAAATGGGTTACGGGGGGCTTATTTCTTATGTAGGCTTGTCACGGGGCGCTCGCTCTTAAACAGGGTACGTACCCACTCTGTATTCAGAACCAGAACAGGCAGTAGGGCTGGTGGTGCGTTGAAAATTGCGCCGGCTCTTCGTATGTCATGCCGGGGTCCCATTAATTCTGCCGAACGTCGATGCCGTGCGTGTTGCTGCAATTTGCAACTGGCGGAATTCTCTGCTGCTGCTGCTGCTGCTGCTGCTGCTGGACGTACATATGCAACCGAAAGCCCAGTTTCTTTGTACCACTGCAAAACGTAACCTACACTAATTTTGAGTAGTTTTATCCCTAAAAAAATGTTGGTGCGGTTCTACACAAATGTAACGTGATAGACGTGGCTCTTTGTTTTTATCTCCGGCTGTGCTGCTGCTGTATGAGTACAACGCAGATATATATATATTTATCCAGGTTATGATTCTAGTTTTTGTTTTTTTCATGTATGTGTTATCTTTCCGACTCGGACGGGTCATCACTCATATTTTACGTCCTACTTCTACGGTCCTATTTACAGTAGTAGCGGTGCTCATACATGCATATTACCCGTACATGTTATTATAAATATTATTTGTATTGATATACTGCTGTTAACATACATTCATTAGACTGCGGGAGGTGCCTATCAATATATACGAATATATCATAAAATGGACTACCGTACGTAGTTGTAAGGTAGGTTGCTCGTGGTATGGGGGGGTATAATTAATATTAAATTTTGCGAAAGAGGGAAAATAATATCATACCTGCCGAACGCAATGTCACTGCTTGTTCATAATACCATGCCAAGTATCACATATACGAGGTTAACGCTCCCCTTCGGGATTTTGGTGTGACTTGAACTCCGGGAGGTGTCGCAAAAGCTTCAAAAGGGAGAACACAGCAGGCGTTCGCTCCTCGCATCATACCACCGGCTACTTGCAAACCTAGCCACCGGGCAAGGACGACGAACAAACAAAAAATAACTCTTGAAAGCTATATATAAGAAAACAGAAGTACAAGAGCCAGTACGTACGTAGGTACGTATACATAGCCACCGGGCAAGTAGACCGAGCAAGTAACACAAACCAGCCCGACCGAGTTCATATATAGCTAATGCCTGTTCTCTACGTACTACAAGCCTCCCCCTTCCGGGATGTAGTTGGCTTGAATTCCTGGGGGTGTCACAAGATGCAACGAAAGAGCACCCAACAAATGCGTTCTTCGTGTGCATATGAGTCAATGTGAGGCTCGCCTTATAACTATCACGGGGGACCATAGTGATTACCAGGTAGGACCTAAGGTACGGACAAAAACCTACCTGGTATACAGATTTACCTACATATTTATACCTATTTTTACTTGAAACATCTGGTCCTATTTACTATTTACTCTGGTCACCCGTAATAGATGCACCACCCTTTAATTTATACTATTAGTACTATACGTGGGCCGAATCAAGCTATTCATAGTTCATAGTGTCTTGCAAAAGCACAGCATCCAAGCCGGCCCAATCAACCTAGAGTCTTACCAAGCACAGCAGCATCCAAGCACTGATCACACACTGCCTTAGGGGTAGCAATCGGGTCGGTGGGTCGGTTTTTAGGCGCCAAGCATATCGTACGGGGGGACCATAGTAAATACGACCAAATAGTGTTATTACGGGAGGCCATAGTAAAGAGGACCTTCGGTACACACGAAAATCTACATATTTCCCTATTTTTACTAACAATATTTGGTCCTATTTACTATGTATGGTCCTCCGTAATAGTAAAAATAGGGAAATATACAGATTTTTGTGTGGATCGTAGGTCCTATTTATTATGGTCCCCCGTGATAGTAGTAGCAGTAGTATAGTAATAGTAGTATAAAAAAAGGTGGCGCATATTGTTATATACGCCACCAGTGGCGCAGTTTCTGAGGTTACTCTGCTGGTGTACCGCTGCTGTTGTACTGCTGCTGCTGTCGGGCCGCTGCTCGTAGAATGGATTCTGAGCGAATACGTGTTTTTTTTTTTCATTTCAAAGGAAGTGTTCGGGGAATGAGCTGCTGCTGCTGCTGCTGCTGCTGCTGCTGCTGCTGCCTGGATGAGGTGCTGCTGCTGCTGCTGCTGCTGCCTGGATGAGGTGCTGCTGCTGCTACTATTACGGAGGACCATAGTAAACAGGACCAAATATTGTCAGTAAAACTAGGGAAACACATAGGTTTTTATGTATACCGCAGGTCCCTACTTACTATGGTCCCCAAATATTGTCAGTAAAACTAGGGAAATATATAGGTTTTTGTGTGGACCGCAGGTCCCTACTTACTATGGTCCCCCGTAATATGTACTGCTGCTGGGATGCTGG
Organism: Saccharina japonica; assembly: GCA_008828725.1. NCBI lineage: Eukaryota > Phaeophyceae > Laminariales > Laminariaceae > Saccharina > Saccharina japonica. The sequence continues at coordinate 23,090 of MEHQ01001655.1, read as the reverse complement.
GATGCCGAGACTGCTGTATGTGATGCGACTCGAGGCGGCAGGTGTGAACCAAATGGAAGTTCCCAGATCAAAACAGATGATCCTTAACCTTCACCCACGGCAGATTTCCCGAAGCGGAACCAACAGCACGGCTGTTTGTGAGATACGTCCATGTTTCGTCCTCAAACATCAACACATACAAAAACATCGTGGCGCGAAGAAAGGAGTCCGACGCGTGACTGCTGTTGCATGCATGCGAGGAGGGCCGGGGTGTGCGAGCCAGGTGACCACGCTCGAGATGCGAAGTGGTCATGCATGCGACCAGGCGAGGTGCCAGCTGTTGCTCGTGCACAGCACAGAACATGCAGAAGCCTTACCTGGTATATACGAGTACTACTGTACGATCTGTTTTTGTTGTTGTGTGGGTTTCCATCGTCCTGAATGCCTCTATAAATAGCTCAGCGGAACGTCTCCCCGCGATTACGTGTCAGATTTCGCGACTTTGAGCGGCCAGAGCACTTGCGCCGTGGTGAACACACGGGCCCCCTGCGTGCCCCGCGACCGAGAGAACGAGAAAAGACCCCCGGCCGGAAGAGAAAAAAAAAAAATCCGAGGTGCAACGTAAAATAATTGAATACATGCACATACAAAACGTATACGTATACAACTACTTTTATTTGTATGGAATACAATTTGCACCCACATTTGTTCTTACAAACTGTTGGTATGTAGGAAATAGTCTGGGATAACTTTTGGCGACACGTTTTGGGAGGACAAACTGCTTGAAATTAATAGTGGAATATTTTTTTGCACCCACGTTTTTTTAAGAGAAACTAATATTATGAGGACTTAATGTGGACGAATTTCTGGCACCCTCGGTTTGGGGGACAAACTACTTGAAGTTAGTGTGGAATATTTTTTCCACCCACATTTTTTGGGGACAAACTGTTATTATGAGTAGCAAGTGTGGGATAATTTTTGGCACCCACGTTTTGAGGGACAAAATACTTGAAATTTCGTAGTGTAGAATACTTTTTGCACCCACTTTTTTTTGTAGACAAACTATTATTATAAGGAATTAATGTGGAATCATTTTTTTTGGCGCCCACGTTATGGGGGAATTTTTGGCACCCACGTGTTTTTGGGGACAAACTACTTGAAACTGGAGTGGAATTAATTTTGCACCCACGTTTATTTTGGGGACAAACTAATATTATGAGTAATTAATGTGGAATCATTTTTGGCACCCACGGTTTGGGAGACAAAGTACTTTAAATTAGTGTGGAATAATGTTTACACCCACTTGTTTTCAAGACAAACTATTCTTATGAGGAATTAGTATAGAATCATTTTTGGCACCCACGTTTCATGGGACAGACTACTTGAAAATTCGTATTTTTATACGATGTAGTGTCGGTCGCCCCGGTGGGCTAGCAGGTAACCACGAAGCCTGTAAGCGTCAAGGTCATGAGTTCGAGCCCCCCCGAGTGCATGCTCGTAAGGACTTTTTCTCGCAAAAAATATCTTGACTATAGCTGAAAGCGCGAGAGCCTGAGTTAGCAAAATTCGATGAAGATCGACGAGCGTTGGGAGGTGAACCCTCTGCGCGATAAAAATCAAGGCAAGAACCGTAGTGGGGTGGGAGGGAGAGGAGCCTACTTTGTGACCCCGGATCTGAGTTACGACTAGGGAGGGAGAAAGACAGAAGTGCGAAGATAATAAATGGGATGGACAAAAAAAAAAAAAGAGGTAACCTCGAACGCTTCTGAACGTTGATGTCTGGAGTTCGAATCTCACGTGGGTCYGACTTTTGAGTTTATTTGCAAAAATAAATAAACAACGGAATCAACTGCTGAGAGTGCCAATTAATAGTTGAATATCGTTGGGATAAATTTTTTGGCCAGTTTTTTTGGGAAATTCGGGTCTGATGAGACCTATGCCAATGGGAAAGCAAAGTTGGAAAGCGATGTTTGAATATTTCCCTGCAATTTTCAGGCTGAAGATCCGCTCGTACCGCCGCTGTGGGAAAAAAGAGAAAAAGTGTTCGATTTTTCCTTATTTGTTTTGAAACGGTTGCAGGCGGCGCGATTTTATTTTTCTCGTTGCAAATCGGCAACACCCTGATAAAAATCAGCTCGTGCGACGATAGACCGTCGATCTCGACGTAGACTCAGCCCACGACCAACCCACTTCGTGTCGTGCAAAGCCAATGAGTGTAGATGAAGGGCTCCGAGGTATAAGGCGGATCCATGGTCTAGGGGGCGAGAGAGTGCCGGCGGCGTTCTAGGATTTTCTCCCAACCCCGAAGAAAAACTATTTTTAGCCATTTGAGACAAATCAAGAAATTTTGTCATCTGTTTTATGCGCACTAGCAGCCAATTGTTTGTTTATCAGACGCCTGGCCAGCGCCCGCCACATATCACCGGCCATCGTATGAACACGGTGACCCTAGGATGGGTCGGAGCCCGTAACGAGCGCACCGCGTTCAGAATTCATGACGCAGTCGTTGGTTTCGTCGATCCATGTCTGTCGAGGACTCGGAATCTCGCCGCCTTGAACTAACATCCGCCTGAGTTTTTCCAGCATCGGTCCCAGAATTGCCTTTTTTTTGGCTTTTCCAAAAGTTGGGAATATTCCGTTTTAAGAATCGGTCCCATAGCAAGCTAGTTCTGGAAAAATCTGGCGGGGATCTTAGGAATTCAAATTTTTTAGGGTAACTTTGCTTTCCCATTGGCATAGGTCTCGAACTATTAATACTAGGAATTAGTGTGGAAAAAATGTTTTTTGCACCCGCATTTTTTAGGACAAGCTACTTGAATATACTCGTACGTTGGGATAATTTTTTGCACCCACGTTTTTTGGGGAACGAACGAACTATTAATACTAGGAATTAGTGTGGAAAAAATGTTTTTTGCACCCACATTTTTGAGGATAAGCTGCTTGAATATACTCATACGTTGGGATAATATTTTGCACCCACGGTTTTTTGTGGACAAACTATTACCGTGTAGTACGTGGCACGCATGATGACACATCCGCTTACCCCCTGACGTAAAATTTCCGAGCCGATTTTCTCCGCAACAAGCTGGACGGTTACACTTCAGGATGGGAATGTTGGTGACTCCGGAAGCATTCTCATCGAGAACTTCCCATAGACGCATAGTATCGTCTCCCCGTTGGTAAGAGCAAACTGTCCCCGAAGTTCGTCCGAGGGAGTGTGGTGCCTTATCACCCGGGTGTGGTACCAGAATACTAGGAATTAGTGTGGGTTCATTGTTTGCACCCACGTTTTTTTTATGGGGGGGGGACAAACTACTTGGATTTTTACTCGTATGGGATCGTTTTTGCACCCACTTTTTTTCGGGACCAACGAAATTCTTGCAACCTACTACTGTGTAGAGTAGGCAGGATGTGTTTTTTCGCAGTACATTGTACGGTATCATACATACTCGTATAACTATGGAGGGCGCCTCCTCAGATGATATCGTCGACGCCAATATGGAGGCCGTGTCGGGGGGGGGGTCTTGGACAGGTTTAGCCGAGACCTTGACGCGCACTTTTCTTTCTTATATGTGGCAAGGAGGTGCCTCCACAAGACCCCCCTCGCGTCTCGCAAGGACAGGAGGTCTCATAGGTAAGAGTGTGGAAGTGGGGGGTCGTTCTCGTAGAAGACCCTTCATTCCCTGGTGTATAGCGTTCCGGGTTTGTATTCCCGAACATCAACCATATAAAGACCATCCACAATGGCAGGTCTCGTAGACCGGACGTTGGTTAACCTATCTTAATGGTTGGCATTTGGGATCAGAAGTTGACGATGTCTACGTACTCTATCCTCCACGTAACGATGTGATGTAGTTAATCCACCCGCGTTTTGGGGGCTTCAGAGATAAAAATGGACGGTTACACTAAAGGAGGCCTGATAACAGAGGCAGACTGATAATTGGCAGGAAAATAAGAAATTCGGGAGTCGTTGTGCTAGAGAGTTAGAGTAGAACGCGCCGCCATTCTCAAATAAGAAATTCAGACTCGATCAGATTTCCCGTTTCTTCTTATTATTAGGTGTCCTGTGCTGTACAGCAACGAATGGCCACTGCGTGATGGGGGCGGTGGGGGATGATAACTACAAAAATATAGGGCTGGGCACTGGCTGACTCAGTCAGTCGCGATTATACTGCCGTAAAAATCAACCAACTATCTTTTATATCACCCTCATATCCCTTCAAAGGGGTCCGTACCAAAGGGATAATAAAAGCCCTTTAGTACTACAACCCCTTTTGAGGGGGGGGCACACGACTTGGAATTAGTGTATGATTGGTTTTTGGGGTAGTACAAGAGTTACTACCGACAGCTACAACTACCGACAGCTATCCCTTATGCCCCTTGGTATATCCCTTAAAAGGGGTCCGTCCCAAAGGAGTTGTTGACGCGCAAAGATAACACTCAAGACAGCGCACACACACACCCTCGGGCGATTCTCCAAGCTGGTTTTCTCGGCAATGCAGAGAGAGAGCGCAAACGCCCCGAGCGTTGGTGCGTGTCACATATTTATATATATATATCATGGAAAGGCCTAGACGAGATGTTCCCAAAAACGGCAGTGTTTTCTTTGTGTGTACCGGCGCGTTGCGCTGATAGAGGAACTAGCCCTTTTGGGGTTAAATCTGTATCCTCTAACCCTCGATGAGGGATAACCAACCCTCGATGAGGGATAACCCTCGATGATGGTTATATATATATATACCAGGTATGCGTGTATCATGGGAAGGTCTCGTCGTATATACCACATCAGTCGTATGGGGGTAGCTACGTACCCGTACGGAGATGATCGAGATACTGCAGTTGTAAATCACCGTGAACGCGCCGCGCGCATGAAGGGGGAATGGTGAAAAGGTCTCGACCAGTTGTTCCCCAAGAACAGTGTAATTCGTTGTGTGTACCGTACCCACCCACCCGCCCACCCACCCACCCACCCACCCACCCCTCCCCTTGGTTTTGGAGAAACACCGTCTCGGAAATGCATCCCGGGGTGTGTCGTATCTTTGATGTTGAAAAAGGTCACAGCTGTGAGATCAAGGTTTTCGCCGAAAATCGTCTTCGCAAAGATGTGTGTGATACTTCCATCGCGCGAACTACGGGGTTTATGACCTCATGCAGGATATATATATGTATACAGTCGATCCCCCTTTGAGAGTTAGAGGATACCAGAGAGAGAGATATATATTGGAAGTCGGTTGTTGCTATGTTGTCAGTTGGCGATATCTGCCATGCAAGATCGTGCATGATCAGAAGATGTTCCTCCATTATCGTGGATATTGGATCTCGCACTAAAAGTGGTCATACAGTAGGGACTCCGTAGATCTGACGGTAGTTGAGGCGGGGAATTGCCTGGCCTGGTCACCAAGCAATGACTTGTGACAGCTGTCGTGACTCTTGATATGCGATGAGCTCTGGCCTTGCCTCATGTCACTGACGCTTGGCGTATTGCCGTGCCGAGCACCACCGATACCTGGCGTGTCCTACACGCTACGAAGCTAAGAAAGAGAAGCTTGCTGCAGACTCAAGTTGAACCTGAGACACAAGAGTCCCATACTGGCGTCGACGGGAGGACACACAAGAGTTCCATACGATTTTTTTTATTATATGTACATATGAAGACAAATTACAATGCAAAAGAAGTAGGGGTGGTCTTCACTTAAGTTTGTTCGTATGTACCAGGTGTGTTTTTTAACACATGAGTTTTATATGTTCTTGAAACTGCGTGTTGTACCACTGCTGCATCTGCACTTGAGAGTCAGTGTGGGATAATTTGTGCGGTACGACTCTTGTCCCGAAATATAAATCACCTTTTATACATAATATTATATAAAAAATGTTGCTTATATTTCGGGACAGGGTAACGGGGGGGCCATAGTAAACAGGACCTATGGTATACACAAAAACCAATATATATACCTATTTGTACTAACAATATTTGGTCCTATTTACTAGTATTTACTATGTTCTCCCGTAATGGTAGTGGTACACAAGGGTTGAAGGCTGCTTGTTGTGCCTTCCTGCGGTCACCGAGGACCCCTCCGCTTCAAAAGCGTATACCACTCTGTACCGAAATACAAGCACCTTTTGTACATCAACATTCAATTAAAACGGTTCTTATATTTCGGTACAGAGTGGTATAGAAGCACCACACCTCTTTTTTTATGAGACGGAAGGAGTAAATCCGAAGACACCATGCGCGCGCACGAACGCCCAGCCGACAAAAGATTCAAGATTCGCATCATGGCATGATATGTCGAGAGCACACACGCGCTGCACGCGTTCACTGGTGATTCGGCGATTTGTCTACTTACCGATAGAAACAAAATACTATTAAATATTAATGATCGACACGATTTCAATATTTGATGTATGTATGTGTGAGCATATATCATACATGGAAAAGCTACGTACAGCTATCCTTCAGTGTCAGCAAAAAACACACGGGGATGTCACGGGATGGAGGCCAAAGCCACGTTAGATATATATATACCTGGTATACGATATATCGAAAGTTCGATATTTCATATTTCGATATATCGAAAAGATCGATATGATATCGATATGATATCCAATGCTAGATATATGTATATAACACGGGGTTGCCACGGGATGGAGGGCAAAACCACGTTCGATATATACCTGGTATACGATATATCGAAAGTTCGATATTTCGATATATACGAAGTATCGAAACAATCGATATGACATCCAATGCTAGATGTATGTATCGAAACAATCGATATGACATCAAATGCTAGATGTACGATATGTATATAACACGGGGATGCCACGGGATGGAGGGAAAAACACGTTCGATATATGCACGATATATCGAAAGTTCGCTATTACGATATATCGAAAGTTCGCTATTTCGATATATCAAAAGTTCGATATTTCGATATATGGAAACAATCGATACGACATGGGTTCTGATTATCACCCCCCCCCCCTATGGCCAATGGTCAAATGACTAAGGCAAGCAACAAATGAGTACGCCCCCCCCTGCCTGGTTGGTGAAAACCCAACGTGCTCCGCCCCGGCATTGTAGGAAAAAAAAGGAGTACCCCCCCCCCCCCCCCCTTAATGCATAGAAGGTGCTAAACCACAGCTACAACTACAACTACAACGGCAATGCCTGCAACTACAACTACAACTACAACACCAACGAGATCAGCATCAGCAGCAGCGCAACAACAACGGAAACAGCAGCAGTAGTAGCAGTAGCATTAGTAGCAGTAGCAGTACCGGTAGCAGTGCAGTAAAATACGTACTATACATATGCAGCAAGTTAGGATGTATGGGAAGTTGGGGGGGACGGGGCAGCAGTCACTACCACTACCACTGCAACTACAGCACCAACGAGAACAACCTCAAGGACAACGCAAAAACAAAAAATGTCAACAGTAGTCGTAGTAGCAGTAGCAGTAGCAAGTGGCAGTAGCGTAGTTTTACTAGCAAGCAAGTAAGTTGTAGGGGAAGTTGGAGGGTATGGCACAGCAAACCATACAACTACAACAACTACACTACAACAGCAGCAGCAAGCACACCAACAACTACACAACGACAACAACTACAACAACAATAAACAACAATAATATCAATAACAACAGCAACAGCAACAAGCACACCAACAACTGCACAACAACTACACAACGACAACAACTGCAACAAATCAACAACAATGAACAGCAACAACAGCAGCAGCAACAACAACAACAACAACAACAACAACAACGAGGGACCACAGTAAATAGGACCAAATATTTCCGTCAAAATATGAAAAATATACATCGAAGTCAAGGGCGTAAAAAAAAAAAAGAGAAAACGACACCACACTTGTAGGAAGGTCAGAATGAAAAACAAACCGAATCGCTGTGATCACAGGACGAAATGAGCGAAAACCATTTTTTTTTCGTTTTTTGTTCCCTTTTTTAACTTGGTTTTAGAGACCCCCCCCTATAGAGACCCCCCCTATTTTTTTTCGCTGGTGGGAGCCGGGGGCGGGGGGGGGGTACTCATGTTGTGCACGCGCGTAGTCATATGACCAATAGACCCCTCTGCATCCCTACAATCGCCGGGACGGAGCGCGTTGGTTTATCACCAACCAAGCGCAGGAAGCGGAGGGGGGGGTCGGTAAGACTAGAATAAAAAGTTGACTTATTGTTTTCTGGGATCACAACGGCCCGGTTCTTCCCTCCAATATAGGGGGGGGGTAGTGGGGTATCTGGGATTCAGATCCACGCATACCCTTGATCTGAACAACAACAACAACAACAACAACAACAACAACAACAACAACAACAACAACAACAACAACAACAACAACAACAACAACAACAACAACAAAAACGTGGCAACTACTGTAGTATCACGAGGGACCACAGTAAATAGGACCAAATATTTCCGTCAAAATATGCAAAATATACTTGATCGAAGTATAGGTTTTTGTGTCCATAGTAGGTCCTATTTCCTATACTCCCCCGTAATAGTAAAACATACCACTCTTTCCCGAAATATAAGCACCGTTTTGATTGAATATTAATGTATAAAAGATGCTTATATTTCGGTACAGAGTGGTACGTGCCAGGTACGCTACATATAATAGCAGCAAGTGTGGAATGGAAAGTTCGAGCGGATAGAACACATGCTAAATATCGCATACATACGTACGTACTACTGCTGCTGTACAGGGCGTTTATTCAGCCGAACGGAGAGAAAAAATAGGCCAGGTCGTATTATCCCTGGTATCATACATGTTTTAATGATCGAGGAGGACTAGGGGAGGACCATAATAATATTTTGCCGTATGGACCGAACGATACGATCTCACTGAAACGTGCCTTTTGGCGAGCCGCCGGGCCATGGGAGTTCGTATAATACGGTAGCTTTTACCATGAAGAATTGGATTAGAGATTGCCGTTTATCGGTTTGGATGGGCGTTCGTCCAACACCTTTTGCTGTTAGTAAAAGGGGTATTAATATTTTGTACCTCTGGTAGGTAAGGGTGGGTGGAATGAATTCATTGACTACTTGGGTTTAGTGTGAATTGATTTGTTTCCACCTCTTGAGGCACACGATCGCGTTACTGATGAGGGATCCAGAAGGCATGTCATGTACGGTTCTTTTAGTGTGCATCGACGGGCATCGCTAACTTTTTGTTGGGTCATGAGTCATGAGACTCCAGTCTGAATACTGGAGAATATCGGTATATACTACTGGTATTAACACTAGTACGACGAGTGCTATCAATAATATATGGGGGTATTAGGGCCCATATTAACGAGTATAAAATAAATTCAATTTGGAAAAATAAAAATTCAAATTCGCGTTTCATTGGTCAACACACGCACCAGCACCAAATATTAGGATCTTGGGGTGTAATCTTGGGTGGTGGTGCGGATTCTGACCAATGAAAAGCGGATTTGATTTTTTTTTCTTCCAAATTGATTTTTTTTTCTTCGTTAAAACGGGCCCTTAGGGGTAGATAATTGATTAAATTAATGACTTGGGCGTTCAGAACTTAAACCAATGTCCCACACTAATTCCAAGTAGTCTGTACCCAAGTTCGTGGGACTAGTGTGGGACCAGTGTGGGACCAGTTCTTAATCCTTTTAGAACTGCAGTCCCGTTTTGGCGACAGACTACTTAGAATTAGAGTGGTTTGTCCCCATAACGGGACTGCAGTTCTAATTGGGTGGATTCATTATTTTTGACGAAAGAGGGGACATGATCGTATATATTCGCGCTTTCCATGCACAGTAAATAAACTATGCAAACCCATGGGCTAATTAATACCCGTCATGCACATATCATATATACTGCTGTAGAACTAACTGTAAATTCGTTTGGACTGGTCGGTGTTACTTGCCGGGGGTGGCTTTGCCCAATGGTTTCGTACTTCTTTTTCCTTTAGCTTTTACGTAGGTTTTTTTTTTTTTTTTTTTTCATGTTCTTCGTTCTTGCCCGGTGGCTATTGATCACGTATAAAATGTACGTACGAGTACGCTATGTAGCTGGTACGAGGAACGAACGCCTGCTGTGTTTTCCCTTTTCAGCTTGCGGCACCCCCCCCCGGGATTTGAAGTTATCCACAATCCCGAAGGGGAACCTAGTGATACGTATGTTATATATAACCCATTGGTGTTGGATATCGTATCGAAAGTTTCGATATATCGATATGATATTTTATATGTCGAACGTGTTTTTGCCCTCCATCCCCTGGCATCCCCGTGTTTTTTATACTCATACTGAACGATTACTTTGATATATTGAATATCGAAATCGTATTGTTTTCTTACTTGTTTTTTAATCGGTATCGTATCGAACTCGATTCCGATACCGATATAGATATCCAACACTATCGTATCATATGTATAATCCATACACCCATACCTTGGCAGAGATGGAAACACTGGACATTGGAAACCCAGGGTGTTTCATGCCTCGGACAGATGATCGATTCCTATATACATATGTTCTTCATGATCTACAGCGGTAGACCTTTCGGAGGGCAGTTATATTCCTGATCTGTATGATCTGTATGATCTGTATGATCTGTATGATCTGTATGATCTGTATGGTCTGTATGATCTGTATGATCTAGCTCATGTTGCCGGGTGGGATCCATATCTATATCGTGCATAATCCATACAGTAGGACACGTTTCCTGGGGTGGATCTGTACTCTACAGATCCCGTACAACGCATCATAGCGGCAGGGTAGGGTCTACAGCAGGTTATCTCGAGTCCCGACGTGTGGAATCCTTGTGGGACCCAGGCATAGCGACCCAAAAAATATGCACAACACATCTTATCGGCAGGATAGGATCTACATCGTGATCTAGAGCGTGATCTGTCCCGATGATGTAGATCGTGATCTGTCCCGATGATGTAGATCGTGATCTGTCCCGATGATCTAGGTCGTGATCTGTCCCGATGATCTAGATCGTGATCTGTCCCGATGATCTAGATCGTGATCTGTCCCGATGATTTAGATCGTGATCTGTCCCGATGGTCTAGATCTTGATCTATCCCGACTTGTGCAATCATTTTGGGACCGAAAACATGCACAACACATCACAACGGCAGGTTAGGATCTGCAGTAGATCGTGGTCTAGATCGTGGTCTGTTCCGACTTGTGAACATCTTTTGGGCTCCAGATATACAGGGACCCAAAAATAAAATGAAGCGACAAAGTGTTGCATTATATCATACGTATCAATCTTCTTCTGTTATTGATAGTCTTCTCGACAACGGCAAGGGAGGGTGCTAAAGTCGAACATTCTATTTTCGGGTGGGGATCTCGACCGACCAGATCTTCCCGAAAACGCCTTTTTATTTTTTTTCCCGGTATTTTTGGCAATCTTAATCTTCCCATTGCCGAGGAAAGCGAGCGCTGAAAAGCGATAACGATAACCCGCATCCTTACGTTTTTTTTTTTTTTTTTTTTTTTACGAACCATGATATGATATGATATACTTGTGTCGTACCGCTGTACAATCTTCCTATTGCGGAGGACCATGGTAAATAGGACCAAATGTTGTCAGTAAAAATAGTAAATAGGACCAAATATTGTTAGTAAAAACAGCAAAATGTATAGGTTTTAGTGTGCACCGTAGGTCCCTATTTACTATGGTCCCCCGTACTTGACCATCGGGGCGATCGATTAAAAGAGCGGCGATTAGAGCAGTAACAGCGGCCAATGCGCGATTGGGGGACGATACACAAATAGCTTTCCCGAGTTCCAATCCAAGGAAGGAGTCGTACGGCACAGGCGTAGCATGATCCTCAACGCGTGCTTCCTTCTGGGCGCTCTCACGCTGCTCGTAGACGGTTCATCGCTCCAAAGTTTGTCCATTGTTTTGGTCGCTTTCTCGGGGGGTCCCGACAGGGTTGTAACCGTTTTGTCTACTATGACCCGTCGGCCCCCAGCACGTCCAGTGCCCGTGTTGACTCTTTATCCTGTAGTAGAGGTATAGACATGCTCTGATCCTGGAGAGGTATAAGCTCTGACCCTCTGAATAGAGGTGCAAGTTCTGACCTTCTGGAGAGGTGTACGCTCTGATGCTTCGTAGAGAGGTGCACGTTCTGACCCTACGAGCAGAGGTGCAAGTTATGACCTTCTGGAGAGGTGTACGCTCTGACCCTACGGATAGAGGTACAAGCTCTGACCTTCCAGAGAGGTATGAGCTCTGACCCTAGACAGGTACAAGCTCTGACCCTAGAGAAGACAAACTCTGACCCTAGAGAGGTACAAGCTCTGACCCGAGCGAGGTACAAGCTCTGACCCTAGAGAGGTACAAACTCTGACCCTAGAGAGGCACAAGCTCTAACCCTAGAGAAGACAAACTCTGACCCTAGAGAGGTACAAGCTCTGACCCTAGAGAGGTGCAAGCTCTGACCCTAGAGAGGACAAACTCTGACCCTAGAGAAGACAAACTCTGACCCTAGAGAGGTACAAGCTCTGACCATCTAGCGAGGTGTAAACTCTGACCCTATAGAGGTACAAGCTCTGACCCTACAGAGTTACATACAAGCTCTGAGGTAACACTGCTGTATCGCAACTGCAGCACGGACGTGTCATGTGCACGCTGGTCCTGATCGCTCGAGGGCAGAGGGTAGAGGAGGAGGCCAAGCGCGCAAAAAAGGTGTTCAGCGAAGATTTTGGTTGGGTTGGGCTGGATTGAGTTTATTGCAGTCTGCTGCCTAATATAATTGCTATTCCAACCCACGAAAAAATCCTTGCTGTGGGAAAAAGAGACGAAAATGACGTTTTTAACCTCTTAAGTATCATTGGGTGGGGTAACTCTGTGGGTTGGTTAGCGAACGGAGCAACTTCTGATTGGCTACGAGTAACGCCTTTGGATTCACCTGTTTAATCGATCAGCTCCTCATGTGTGTCAGCGTGTCAGCTTCAAAACATTTTTTTTAAGCCATCAAATTGGATTTATCGTGATCGCTCTAATAGCGCCAGAGATAGCCGGAGATATCGCGCCAACCACTTTTACTTTTTGTACACGTCCAGCAGCGCAGCAGCAGCATCAGCAGCAGCAGCAACGCAGCAGCATCAGCAGCAGCAGCATTATTAGCAGCAGCATCAGCAGCAGCATTAGCAGCAGCAGCATCAGCAGCAAGCAGCATGCACACAGCTCAATCACTTGGCAATGTAAACAGGCCCCGGGAATCTCCGGAGATGTCAACCACTTTTGATTTTTTATATATATATGCGTTTGTACAGAGCACGTACAGCAGCGATATGACAGCAGATAAAAAGGAGACCTTTTTTGTTTCTGGCATAGCCCATACGTACAGCAGCAGCAGCAGCAAGAGGAGTAGTCCATGCACCAAGCACAGCAGTAGTCCATACACCAAGCACAGCATACATGCCAGCAACAAGCAAACACACAGCAGCAGAGGTGAGAGAGTAACTTTGACCTATTTTCGCAACACGCAGCCTTTCCATTCAGTACATAAACCACAGCAGGTGCGTAGATATTTGAAAACAATACCATAAAATGGCACATCATCAGCTGTTAAGATGAAAAAAAAACGTCCTCGAAATTGATACTTTGCAAGGTGCGTGCGCTGCTTCCATCCCGCGTGCCTCGGGGCGTGTAGGTTTTAGAGTGGTCTACAAAAAATATAGTGCCGGTCCCTCTATATAGTGCCGGTATGCGCCAGCCAACAGCAGTACCGGCACTATTATAGCGGCAACCGGCACTACATACTCCGCACACTGCCACACTGGTTAACCCGTATAGGACTGGAGTCCCGTTTTGGGGACACATTACTTAGAATTTGAGTGAATTGTCCCCTAAAACGGGACTGCAGTCCTAAAAGGGTTAACCCGTATAGGACTGGAGTCCCGTTTTGGGGACAAATCACTTAGAGTTAGAGTGGTTTGTCCCCAAAACGGGACTGCAGTTTTAAAAGGGTTAATCCCGTATGTACCAAGCGATTCTAACGGCCCTATACAGGGCAGCCGGCACTACTCAACCGGCACTATATAGGGACCGCACTACTACTGCTGTAATGAACTTGTTACCTATATATGAATCTGTCGCAATAGGCAAAGAAAGGCTACTGCTGCTGCTTGTGGTTTCGGTATTGCTCCCTACTGAATAGGTTCCAGTAGGTCGGCAGAGACCCAGCCCGCAGGCTTTTTGATGCTCGGGTGCGCGTTGCTACAAGTCTTGATGCACACATAATGTATATTGAAAAAAAAAAACACACACACACATATACACAGCTGTGAGATCGAGAATTTTATCGAAACTCATCTTTGCAAGCTGAGTAGGATACTTCGATCGCGCGAACTACATTAGTACGGGTTTTGAGGGGAACAAAATCTGACATCTATCTGTGGAACTCAAGGGAGGTCACATATATACGGTGTACTCATGTATATTTAAAAAAATGAAAAAAAAAAACAACAGCTGTGAGCTCGAGGATTTCGTCGAAGCTCATCTTTGCTAGCTGAGTGTAATACTTCGATCGCGCGTACTTACGGATTTTATATGTCCTCATGTAGGATGTACATCCCGTATGAGGGGGACACAATCTGAGGCTGTAGAATTCAGGAAGTGTGTGTCTATTTGTGGGGGAAGGAATAATAAAAATTGAATTAAAATTAAAATTAAACAGTCTAAAATAACCGTACCAGGTATACTATAGTGTTCCGACGAGTTGACTCATGTATATATATCATATTTCATACATGCGGTGGGCGCAGATCGAGCATGCACCATGATAGCATAGTAATATCATTTCTGCTTTTCGTTGTATTTACTTGGTACGAGTACGTATATACAGCTTCAGAAACAGGTATGTATACACGGCAGTAAGCTCGAGTGTTGTACGAGGGCAAGCACATACTGTACGAGTACGAGTACGCACGCTCTACTACTATGCAGGGCTGACATTCTGTGTCTCTCTCTTCTTTTTTCTTTTCTTTTTTTCTTTATCCCTTTTAGTATCTTCGCCCTTCTTTTCTCTCTCCTTCCTATATATATAGTCGTAACTCAGATCTGGGGTCACAAAGTAGGCTCCTCTCCCTCCTCCCCCACTACGGTTCTTGCCTTTCATTTTCATCGCGAGAAGACTTCAACCATTTCTTCCCTCGTCGGCTTTCATCGAATCTCGTACGACAAATAAATACCTCTTGGGACGAAAGTATAAGGAACATTGGTGTATAAGTATCAATACATAAGGGTCCTTACATTTCGGTCCATACTGGTATTCCTGGTATTATTTACGGTATCTCTCTGTTAACAGGGACCATAGTAAATAAGACCTACGGCAAACACAAAAACCTGTATATTCCACTATTTTTACTAAGCATACTTGGTCCTGATTACTATGTCCCCCCGTTATAGTCTAGTCTAGTCACGTATATATATACGTGTTAATACCACGGCAGTTGTTGAGAGTATATACGTACTGATAACATTTAGGAATATACCTTGATATACCTGGTATATATAGCGCGAGATCGTGAGTTGGCAGAAATTCGATGAACATCGGCGAGCATTGGGAAGGCTGAATCCTCTGCGCGATAAAAATCAAGGCAAGAACCGTAGTGGGGGAGGAGGGAGAGGAGCCTACTTTTGTGACCCCGGATCTGAGTTACGACTAGGGAGGGAGAAAGAGAGAAGTGCGAAGATAATAAATGGGATGGGGAAAATAAAAATAAAAGTGTATGTATGTAATACAAGGCGCTTAGCTCCGCGGGCGGCTTCCGCCGTCCGCTACGCTCGCTCACAAAGGAAGAAAAAAAAAAAATGCGAATGAAGCGGAGAGGGAGGTCCATGTTGACAAAACAAAATGTCGTTCGTAGACGCTGATCTGGATTTCTCCGTTCGTTTTGAGAACACGGCGAGCTTGTACAAAATGCTCGACGACATGGTCTGGGTCTCGCCAACTCTTGTCTGCTTTGCTTGCTTTTGTCGCGCTCGGATCGGTACGTACTTTGCGTTGCTGCTGCTATGTGCGGGGACTGATTGCTCTGTGCTGTGCTGCGCTGTGCTGTGCTGTGTGGTGCGGTGCGGTGCGGTGCGGTGGGTGCGGCGACGTGCCGTGCGGTGCGGTGCGGTGGCGGTGCGGTCGTGCTCGGTGCGGTGCGGTGCGGTGCGGTGCGGTGCGGTGCGGTGCGGTGCGGTGCGGTGCGGTGCGGTGCGGTGCGGTGCGGTGCGGTGCGGTGGACGGTGCGCAGTGCCRCGGTGCGGTGGTGGGTCGGCGGTGGATGGCGTACGTGCGGTGCGGGGTTGCGGTGCGTCGTGCGGTGCGGTGCGGTTGTTGTTCGGTACAGTGCTGTGCTGTG
>MEHQ01002360.1:114577-156789 GCA_008828725.1 Saccharina japonica | reverse complement strand
CCGCCGCTTGGCAGTCTCCCCAAAGAGGTCCGTGCCCTGACCACGGTTCGGTATCCACAACCGGATCCAATATCCGCAAACAGGATTCGGTATCACAACATGATTCGGTATCACGACGGGATTCGGTACCCACGACATGATTCGGTACCCACGACAGGATTTGGTACCCACGACAGGATTTGGTACCCACGACAGGATTTGGTACCCACGACAGGATTTGGTACCCACGACAGGATTCGCTATCCACGACAGGATCCAATATTCGCCACAGCAATCCGTATCTGCGCCAGGATCGGTACCCACAACATTATTCGGTATCGGTGACAGAATTCGGTATATAATCCCCGCATTACAGGACAGTATTCGGTACACGCAACACCAATCGGTACCCGGGACAGGATTCGGTAGCAAAGGGCCACCTTCCCAAAAAAACGTCCATATCTCGGACAGATCATCTACAGATCTAACAGACCATCTACAGATACAACAGATCATCTACATCTCACAGACCATCTACAGGTCTAACAGATCATCTACAGATCTAGCAGATAATCTACTGTATGATGCAGATTCTATCTTTTTCGTTACGAGACTCTGCGAAAGCGCCGCATCTCATGCTGATCTTATTCGGCAAAAGCATGTCCGCGCAAGACGCGTGTCACAAGAGATCCAGACCACCACACAAAAAAAAACAAGGACGTTCATGGGTCGGGCCACAACCCTAACGGGTCAGGTCGGGTAGGGTCGGGTTGGGTCGGGCTGGGGAAAAAAAGGATGAACCGACCGACCCGACCCGTGAGAGCCTGAAAAACTTCCCACCCCCTAGCGACCTGACCCGATCCGACCCGCGATATTTCAAAAACAAAAAATGCGACCCGGCAAGCGGGTATATGTTCATAGAATATATAGATCTATATATATACTTCGTATAGGGTAATGACCCGTGAAGATTCCTGGAAAAAAAAAAAAAAATGACCTTGGTAAATAGATCATGTCAATCACCGTAAATCAGGGGGGACATATCTGGCCCGAAACATATATATCTAGATCATCAAATTGGGATCTGATCTGTCCGGTATGCATACGTACCATGACGGAGAAAACATACTGCATTACGTGCTGTAGTAGTAATCAGAGCCGAAATATGGTGTGTAAACGCAAAAGGAGACACAAGGCTCCCCTTTGGGGAGTCGGAAGCCAAAAAAGGGGAAGAATTCAGCGGGCGTGCGTTCCTCGTATAAATTATACCAGCTGATACGTACACAGCAGTAAAAAAAAACGAAGGAACACGAAAAAGAAAAAGATGAAAACAAAGCGAAATAAAAAAAAAAAAGTACGTAGTACGTAGCCACCGGGCGAGTAACCCGGAGAGTAACAACGACCAGTCCAAACGAGTTTATAGTTACAGTAGTTCTATTTAGTTTTTGGGTCCATGGTAAAAGCCCCAACTCCGTCCCACCTATATACCCCAAAACTAACCGCTGTCCCGCCTGCCGCGCGCGGTTCGTTGCCCGGTTCGGCCCGGCCCGCGGCCCTCTCCCTTCGAAAAAGAGAAAAAAAAAAAAAGCGAGGAAAATTTCCGGCGGGAAATTAGACAGAGGTGGTGTTTTGCCGAACAGAGTATATACGAGTAGCGTATCATAGCTCCGTTCGAAAAATAAAAGGCGACGGAAAATTATGAAGAGGTGGTGTTATGCCGAAAAGAGTATATATATACGAGTACGAGCTCGGTTCGAAGGAGAAAAGGCGAGGAAAAAAATCGGCGGGCAAGACAAAGGAAGAGGCTGTTTGTTTGCCGGCTCGTAGAGTGAACGGGAATAGCTGGCGAACCAAACCATTGCCCGCAACGGGCGTATCCCTCATCTATTTGACAGATCATGTGCAGCTTCTATGTGTGCCGCCATAGATGTAATTTTCGTGGAAGAGCTGTTGTGTCATACAGATCCCCACCCCGGCTAACATGTGCGCACAAGAGCCGTGTCGATACAGATTCCACCCATTAACCCATTCAGAACTGAAAAAAATATCCCACACTAATTCCAAGTATTTTGTCCCCAAATTTGTGGGACCAATTCTTAAGGGGTTAAAACACGATCTGGATATTACTACAGATCTTTAAAAACCAGGACTCTTAACCGCTCCGAAGGGTCTGGACCGTGTCCATGGGGAGCTGTATCATCTGCCCCATGCCAGGAACTAGTGCACACCTCGGGGCAGATAAAACGATTCCCAGTCGATGATCTATACGCAGTAGACCTTCCGAGGCAGATATATTCGTCCGATCTGTAGGATCTACAGTAGCTCACGTTGCGGGGTGCGTGCCGTAAGATCTGCATGATCTGAGACATGTTTTCCTGGGTTGGATCTGTACTGTACAGATCCTGCTCAGCGCCTCAGAACGGTAGGTGAGGATCTAGATCATCAAGAGGATGGACCGAACCAACCGATAGGACGAACTAGGCGTACTAAAATACGTACGATAGTGGTACTGGTGTAACGTTTTTTTGTGCCAGATTGGCTTTTGAATGACGGCGCTAACCGACGGAAAGCCAATGTTAGTTCAGCGAACCGATGCGTTTGTATGCCTCCTGGCCATAACAGGGGATTGTTTCGTCGGGTCGGACTTCCAGGTTCCTCGAAACTCAGTTTTTGACTTGCTGATAGTATTGAGCTCCCCCCCCCCACCCCAGGGAGGGAAAATCTTCGAGAAGAAAAAATCGGTGCGCACCCTCTAAAATATACCTTTAGCATGTGTCGGCCGACCGATCGGAGTGCCAATGAAACAACCTCGTACATACAACGGAGAAGAACAAGCCAACAGAACGAGCGAACGAATCGAGTACCCTGCATACCTGTTATTGATCGTAGGATACAGCGGTAGATCATCTAGTTCCTCACCTGCTGTTTGTGAGAGAAGGGATCTGCTCCGTACACATCTTTTTTTACCCAGGAAACATGCGCTAGGTCATGCATATGATACGGGTCCCACCCGGCAACATGAGGTAGATCATACAGATCATACAGATCATACAATATCGGGATTAGATCTGCCGTTGAAAGATCTAGATCGTGAACTGGGAATCGATGATCTGTTGATGATCTGGAACTGATCTGTCCGAGCTGTAGAAAACTGGAACGGGTGATGCATCAATCGATAGGGCGACCGGGCTACCCTGGGGAACGAATGGACTCAAAGTCCGAACGAACGAAACTTGCAACCAACCAAACGAACTAAACTCTTAGAACGAATCGAATCGATTGCTCAAACGACCGAACCGATTGATAGGGCCGACGTACCGACCGACCTACCGACGTACGAAAAAACACACTCGCCGACCTAACGAACGAAACGAAAAAAACGAATCGAATGATGGGCCGAACCAACCAATGAACGAAATGATCAGATGAGTGACCGACCAACCGTCCCGACGAACGATCAAAACCTATAAATGTCGTAGCGAACAAATCAACAAAAAACGAACGAACGAACCAAACGCTGAACCGCTGAAGCGAGCGAACCGAACGAACGAACGGCCGAATGACCGACCCGACGAACGAACAAACCAAATCATAGGTAAAACGAACAAACGAATCGAACGCGGAAAAGAACAAAGCAATTGGTGGGACGGCTATATGTGTATACACCCAGCCAACGAAATAAAACTCAACACAGAAACATCTCACGCACCGAAACAAAAAAACTCGTGTACCGAGCGAAGGCTGTCCGGAACGCGTGTATCGAGCCCGTATGTATCCACCGAACGAGCGAACGGACGGACGCACGATCGATCGATCGATAAAAAGGGAATCATGGAACGAACCAACCGTTCCCGGCAAGCGCCTCTTGAGAGAAAGGGTGAAAGAAGAAACCGAAAAAAATCGAAACGGGTCTTCATTTGTTTTCGTTTATCAGAGCGAAGGGACAAAAGCACACAGACCCAAGACTCAAATTTCCCCCGTCCAAAAGAAACAAGACACACAAGAGTACGCCAATCACTTGTCATTCAAAACAGCAACCGTGAACACTTGGGGGGGGGGGGACAACCCACACAAACCCACACCTCTTGCGCATGCTCTTCCTGATCATTGATCATCGAAAAAAAACAACGGCACGGTCTTTTTCCAATCCTTTCCGACCAACCCCCTTCGTAAGTCATCCTTCTCTCGAACCAATCCTTCCGAACCGCCTCCAGTCCTTCGCGTTTTGATCTCCATTTCAATCTCCGCGGAACTCAAAAACTCTGGGAGACCCCCTCCAAAAGGGCTGATTAAGGCAAAAACCGAAACAACCCCGCCCCCCCCCGCCCCCCCCTCCTCTCTGCCTGATTGGTGGAAACCCAACGTGCTCCGTCCCGGCATTGTAGGGATGCGAGGGTCTATGGTCATATGACTACGGCCGTGCACGACATGAGTGCCCCCCTCCCCCCTTCTCCCGTCCCCCTCCCTTCCTCTCACCAACTCCCCTGCCCCTTCCGCGATAGGGCCACAGTGAAGGAAGTAGTTATGAAGCGATACGTAGGAGGCTGGACATACATTGAATGAAAGAGGACTCGCTAGTGACACGATAAAGCTAGCGCTCTTTGGCTGAAACGGTTTCTGAACGATCGGGCTCCTTAACCCATTCAGAACAAAAAAAAAATGTCCCACACTAATTCCAAGTAGTTTGTCCCCAAATTCGTCAGGGGCCAGTTCTTAAGGGGCTAACCCAAAACCGTCGGAAGTTTCATTCTTGTGTTGCAATATTTTTACGAGTAGACTCAGGTCATGGGGCTGTTCATCGGGTAGTAGTTTCAATTTCCTCCAAGACCTATTTTTTACTTAGGGCCCGTTTTAACGAAGAAGAAAAAAACAATTTGGAAAAAAATATATTCAAATCCGCTTTTACTTGGTCAACACACGCACCAGCACCAAAGATTCGGATCTTGGGGCATAATATTTGGTGCTGGTGCGTGTGTTGACCAATGAAAAGCGAATTTGAATTCATTTTTTTCCAAATTAAACTTATTTTATACTCGTTAATTCGGGCCCTAAGATGTAATATATATATTATTTAACCATTTTTTTTTAAACTAGAAAAATAGACGGGGGGAAAACACACACACAAAGCACAACCCAACCCAACACGACACAGAAAACACAAGGAAAACTATACAGGGAATATACCAACTGAAAAAAAAACAAGCAAAATACGGCACAATCAAGCCTTTCGAGTGCGCGTCCCTTAACGAAAAACAAGACACAAACGCCAACACACATATCAATCACCCTTGGTCAAGAGCTACGGCGGCGCCGGCGACTGGGAACATCCAGGCGTCACCGTCTGAGTTCCCGCCCCCCCCCCATTCCCACTAAAAAAATCGAAACCAGCGACCGGGCTAAGAAACGGTCTACCAGTGACAACAAAATGCTGTTTGGGACAAAACAAAAAAAACAACAGGCAGCTGCAAGCACAGCGGTACCCGCCAACAGACATAAAACACTCCGGACACGAGCGGCTGCGGCCGCCTTCGCTCGTTATAAATGCAAGGCCAGCGAAAAAATACAAACACACTTTCGGGATTGGTTTCGGTTTCGTTTTCGTTTTCGTACGTACCTATTTTCGTTCTCCTGTTTGCGGTCGGTTACATTGTTCAGTTTCAGTTTTGGCTTTGGTTGTCAGTTCTGACCTCGCGTCGACTTCCAGATTTCGTTTCCAGTTTTGAATTCCGTTCTTGTTTTACGGCCCGGTTTCGTTTTCTGTTTTGGTCTCGAATTTTAGAGTTTCGCCCCCTGTTCCGGTTCCAGTTTCGGTTCCGGTTTTCATTTACGTTTTTTTTGTCTTAGTTGTCGGTTTCGTTTTTGTCCTCGTTTTTTTAGTTTCGTGTTCAATTTTAGTTTCGTTTTAGTTGTCATTTCCGTTGTTCAGCTTCGGTTTTCTACAGTCGTATTTCGACTACAGTTTTCAGTTTCAGTCTTTTATCAATTATCGAATTCGATTAGGTTGGGTTTTTTTTTACCTAATAAGGCGAAAATGACCGTGCACAAAGGGGGAGGGCGGCGGCCAATCTAAGGCAGCGGGGAGAGCGCAAGGGGATCGGGAGGGGCGGCTGCGGGTTTTGAGGAGAAGTTCCGCGTTACGGTCGATACCTTCCCTGAAACCCCCCCGCCCCGCGCGTGTCTCGCGAGTCGGCACACAGATATGCCACCGCAAAGGTCCCCCCCCTCTCTCGCAAAAATCTACCCGTACCACCCGGGTGATAACTTAACACACCCCCTCGAACGAACCTCCAAGCTGTAATATCCTCGACAGCGGCAAGAGTGTACACCTCGGACAGATCATGTACAGATAGATCATGTAGATCATCTATGAGAGATGGATCGTGATCAAGGCCATATAGAGATAGATCATGATCTAGATGATCTACAGATGCATCATGATCTAGATCATCTAGAGATGGATCATTATCGAGGCCATCTAGAGATATATAATGATCTAGATGATCTACAGATAGATCACGACCTACGTTATCTACAGGCAGATCATGATAAAATAAATCTACAGATGGATCATATCAAGGCCATCTAGAGATAGCTCATGGCCTTATATCATCTACAGATATATCATGATCTAGATCATCTACAGATAGATCACTACCTATATAATTTACAGATAGATCATGATCTAGGGCATCTACAGATAGATCATGATGATCTAGATCATCTACAGATAGATCATGATGATCTAGATCATTTACAGATAGATCATGATGATCTAGATCATCTGCAGATCATCTAGCTCCCCATCTGCCGTTGCGAGCGGTTACGCAGGACCTGCACATCAGTACAGATCCAGCCCAGGAACATATGTGCTACAGCACATCGTACAGATGAAACCGGCCCGACCCGGCAACATGATCTACATCATACAGATCATACAGATCACACAGATCCGGAATATATCTGCCTTGAAATATCTAGATCGTCTAAAAAGTGGTGGGAATCTATCATCTGTCCGAGGAGGTGTGTCAAACGCCGAACGATGAGGGTCTTAAGTGAAAATATCTCGACGGGATCGTCCCAAGGAAAGCCACCATTTTCCTTGTTTTGGACAAAAATGGGCTCCGAATTTTCACCCCATGGGAGGGGGGGGTGGGGGGTGATATATTATCACCCGGGTGATAACACTTTGTCCCGTTATAAGGACCGTCTGGATTGAATATTAATCCATAAACTGTAGTTATGCTTCGGGATGCAGTAGGGGTCTCCCCGTAAGGCGGTACTATCCCGATATAATGCGGTACTCTCCCGATATAAGGCGGTACTATCCCGATATAAGGCGGTACGATCCCGATATAAGGCGCTTCTATCCCGATATAAGGCGGTCAAAATCCCGGTACAAGGCGGTCAAAATCGCTTGGCGCGACTGGGGAATGGCACTCATAACCTGGAACGAATAACGCGGCTTCCCCCACGAAGAACGGTCATATTATTGTTCTGGCACACGGCCGTATCGGGGAACCCCCACTGTCCCCTTTCCGGCCAAGGGGGGCGCCCCCGGGGGTCCCTCCGGGGGCCCCTCCGGAGGCGCCTGCGGAGGATTCCGCTGGCGGTACCACGAGAGGATCTCGCTGTATACAGGGGCCTGAAGGGGGGGGGGGGGTACTCATTTGTTGCTTGCCTTAGTAATTCGACCATTTTGACCACGCATCCCTTTCGAGACGGAGCAAGCCTGAAGGGGGGGAAAAAAAAAAAAAAAAGAGGTTTTGGCCCCATGGTACACACGACAAATATTATAAAAAAAACAATACCATGTAGTGGGGAGGGGGGGGGACGTCGCCACGGGGTTTTAATGGCTCACGTTCACAGAAAATACCGTTCAATACCGTGACAAAACTTGTGCCAGTGTGTCGTGGCATGCCGACGAGGTAGGCTTTTAACCACGTGGGAATAAAAAAAGGAAAAAGAAGAAGAAAAAAAATGACAAAACACAACCAGAACAGCTCGAATGTAACGGTACGATATTTTTTTGTTTCCCTATTATAGGGTTCTGTCAAGAACGCGACAATTGCGGGCCGACTGAGGAGGTGGGCGGGGTGCGAACGAGCGGGTAATGTAGGGCAGAGGGGGAGGGGGGGGTGTACTCATGTCGTGCACGGCCGTAGTCATATGACCATAGACATGGAGGGGGGGGGGGGGGGGCTACACGCCGAGAAAAAAACGAGCCGAGGTATACATGTAAGATGGTTCCTCCTCAGGCTTTTCACAGAGCTATGTAACGTTGGGATTTCGCGTAGCGTTACCTTCGGGCTACCGTACGGTTACCGTTGGGTTACCGTTGGGTACCGTAGGGTTACCGTCGGCTGCGGTAGGGTTATCACCAGGTTAACGTTAGGTTAAGGCCGGGTTACCGCTGGGCTACGTTCGGTTAACGTTGGCGTCAACGTGAGTTCACCGCAAAGTCACCGTGGGGTTACCAGTGGGGGGGGGGGGGCGTGTTGGGTGATCGTACAGTTACCGTTGGGTTACCGTTGGGTTACCGTTGGATACCGCCAGGTTAACGTTAGGTTACGGTCGGGGTACCGTGGGGCTACCGTTGCGCAACGCCGGCGTCACCGTGAGTCGACCGAGACGTTACCGTCGGGTTATCGTAGACGGTGGGATACCATGGGGTAACGATGGGGTTACGTTGTTGGGATAACCGTAAGGTTACCTCCTAGTACCGTCGGATTACCCTCGGGTTGCCGTTAGGTTACTGCAGGGTTACGGTTGGGATACCGCTTGCATGCCGTGTTGGGTGTTCGGTTAAAATCAGGTTGCCATCGGATTACCGTTGGTGTATCTAACGGGTTGTCTTCTGCTCGTATTTCGGTTACTTTTTTTGTCTTCGGGGTCAGGTTGGGGCTAGTCTTGGGTTACCGTTGAATTACCTTTGGGTTGCTGTCGCGTTACCGCTGGGTTACCGTCGGGATACCATCGGGTTACCGTTGGGGTACGGTCGGGTTTCCACCGGGCTGCCGTTGGACAGGCGTGACCGACAACAAAACGATCGTGATTGTGTCTGCAAAATCACGTCATTGTTGAGGGGTGGCGCGTCTCCCTTCGTCCGGTAAAAACGCAGTGCAAAGCTATTAAAAATGTTGGGGTTGCCGTTGAATTACCTTTCGGTTGCCGTCGCGTTACCGCCGGGTAACCGTCGGAATACAAAACGCCTCGCAAGTAAATATCTCAAAACCAAAAATAATCAAGAAAACAAAACGTGTATTAAATCACGAAAAACGAAACGGAAAACGCCTCCTACACAAATATTGTTTTCCGCCACTCAAAAAAAAAAAAAGTAAATGAAAAGCATCTGCGCTACTACCACCGCAGTGGATAACACCTTGCACCGCTCCTTGAAAAGAACGCGGCGCAAGCAAAGACACACTCGTAAACCACGCCATCTCGGGACGGGTCCTGCCCCTCTCCACCCCCCCCCTAACTGCGGAAAGCGCGACAGGCGACAGTTTCAAAACGGCAAAACAACGCCCAACCGGTGTAAGTAAGACTCCACAATAGTAGCCATCTGGTCGGAAAGCGAGCAAGGAGAACCCGCCCGCGAAATAACCGCCTTCCACGAGTGCAAACCCCCAAAGAACGTCTTTACCATACGGAACACCACGACAAACAGTTTTTTCCAAGAAAACGGTCGTGCATTCGTTCAACGCTGGCACACACTTGTCATACCAGGCAAACATACACGTATACCAATCCCTTTTTTACTTACTGCACTGTACCTACGTAAACATACTCTTGAGTCGATTACGGGGGGCCATAGTAAATAGAACCTACGGTAAACATAGAAAACTACATATTTACCTATTTTTAGTAACAAAAATTGGTCATATTTACTGTATGGGTCCTCCGTGTGTCACAGGGGTCAAAAGAGACCACTTGCACTAAACCTGAACCCCCGGACACGAAACATGCGCGGCGACGGTGGCATACAGCCAACGCCGCACAGATCACGATCTAGATGATGTAGATGCTATTATAGTAGGACAGATCACGGTATAGATCGTCTAGATTATAGCCTGCCGTTAAGATACAGTGCAGAATTTGCAGAGTACGGATCAAACCCAGGAAAGCTGTCTTCGATCGAACCGTTATACGGCTCCCACCCGGCAACGTGAGTTACGAGTAGATCATACAGATCATACAGATCAGACCGATCAGACAGATCAGACAAGACCATACAGATCACACAGATCAGATAGATCATACAGATCACACAGATCAGATAGATCACACAGATCAGATAGATCATACAGATTACACAGATCATGCCTATTTATGTACCTGGAAGATCTATAGATCATGAGGTGGGAATGATCTAGATAAGGTCTGTCCCCCGTGTGGCATACTTATTTCTACGCGTCCTCGGCTACTAGCAACACCGAATAGCAGACAAAACATGACATTGGGGTGTCTTCCACCTTGGGGCAAGATGGAAGAAAAAAACCAAAGACATCAGCTTAACCAAGATCTCCGTCCATTCTTTTCATCCAATTAAGGGGGGGAGCAGGCGGGCGTGCATACTCGTATGTAACAACTAGATGCCACCACGGACCCCAAACCGTAACTCTCCCCGTATGTGTATACAACATCATTGCTTTCGATCACGTACTGTGTGTTCCCCCGCAAAAAAAACATATTACGGAGAAGGGGGGCAAATAAAAAACAAACCCCATGGGTATGATATATCCTCACAATGGACAACAACAAAAAGCATGTACCAGGTACCAGGTTATCCCCCTATTTGTTTTTACACAACC
This sequence comes from Saccharina japonica, assembly GCA_008828725.1. Classification (NCBI taxonomy): domain Eukaryota; class Phaeophyceae; order Laminariales; family Laminariaceae; genus Saccharina; species Saccharina japonica. The sequence continues at coordinate 145,999 of MEHQ01002360.1, read as the reverse complement.
ATACGTGTTTCTGATTATTATGCCCCCTCCGTAATAGCGCTTCTGCCAACGACACCAGCACATCTATATACTTATACTTATAGTGTCAGTCCTGAGTCGTCATCTAGGGGAAGAAAAACAAAACAAAACACTATACTAGACTGCGAGACAAGGGAAAATAGGCCAGGAAATGAAAACTACCAAAAAAAAAAACAAAAAAAAAACGAACGAACGAACGAACGAACGAACACGGCACATCTCTATGATAACATGCAAAATAAAAAGCCTTACGAGCACCAACCAACGTGCACGGGAAAGGAAACGAGGCCCAACAAACAAATAAAAAACAAGAACAAAGTTACCCCCCTTTTGCCACATAAAAATATATTTTGCCACACAAAAATACATTAACCCAAGCGTTGACAACTCTCCAAGTAATTTCTCCCGAAAAGGCGGATCTAGTTAAAAAGGGGTAACATCTTACAGCGAAATATATACTACACCCCCCCCATCCGCTCCGGCGAAAATTGCCCCAAAAATAAACTCCCCAGATATTTTATGTCTCGCAACAAGGGGCCCCAGTTCAGTAGGGGTACACAAAAACAACGACCCCCCCCTGCCCCTTTACTACTAAAAAAAGCACCTCAAGAACTTTTATGTCTTGAAAAAAATGGGTCCAGTTCCGAAGGGGAAAACACAAACAAGGCCACCCCGCGTTTACTGCTGCTGCTGCAAAAGAAAAACACAAGTGTTAAATGTAAGTGCTTTGTCTCGAAAAAAGTGAGCGCAATTAAGAAGGGGTAAAAGTAAATGACGCCCCCCCCCCCCGGTTGTTACTGTTAAAACAACCCCATATGTTGAATCCAAGTACTTGCCTCGGAAAAACTGGGTGCAATCAAGGGGTGAAAGTAAACAACGCCCCCCCTCCGTCCACTGCGTACTGCAAAAGCTACCCCAATTTTCGCACAAGTCCAAGTACTTTTATGTCTCGAAAAAAAAAAGGCGCAGTTTCAAAAGGGTAAGCATAAACAACGCCCCCCTATCCCATTGAAACATTCCAAAAATCACCTCAAGTGTTCAAATGTGACGGCCACCATTTCAACAGTTCCAATTCGTGACTGCTCACAACCAGAGCATGCCTGGAAATCAGTCAAAATTAGCCCCAGCTTCACCCAAGAAGTACACTAACAAGAGAGACGTCGCTCTCGACAGCTCACTCGCTAGGACAGCCATCCAGTTGCAGGAAACGCGAGGGCCGTCCCAATCTATCCGTTACAGCCTCCCCCCCCCCCTCCCGCCCCGTCTCAAGAACGTGGTTATGCTGTGCTCGATGGTCAAATTGACTTAACGGCAAGCAATAAATGAGTGCTCGTCTCGGAAAGGGATGCGTGGTCAATGGTCAACATGACTAAGGCAAGCATACAAATGAGTACGCTAATCGTCCCCCCCCTCTCGACCCCCGGCTATTGTTAGGTGATATGCGGCAGGGTCTATGCGGCCATCAGACTCTACCCGGCGTGCACTGACACGAGTACAACCGCCTCCCCACAACCCGCCCTGCCCGCACGCCCCTTCTCACACTCCACACACCTCAGCACAACCCCTCTCTTCTCCCACCGTGCAACTAACCTTGTACTGTTGAAGACGAAGGAAGGCATCTGCTCGACTTCCCGAAACGCCCTTTCCCACTCCCGCATCAGCCAAGAAAAACCCACCTAGAGTAGGATATCGATAGTCCAGCGAAGATGCAAGGACGCCCCCCCCGGGCCCCCCCCTCATGCACGAACGCCTATCCACCCTCCCGCGCAGAGCGTCCTGCATTGAAGGGCCGAAAAAAGCCTCCCATTCATGGGGAAACTCTTCGATGAAGGAGCGAAACAAGTCTCCATTCAAGGAAAAAAACGAACCAACCCCGCCCACGAATAACCCCTTCGCAACATGAAGAACCCCGCGCCCCCTTCCCCTCATCGACTCGTCATTTCCCCTCGACCAGCAACACGAATAGTATGCGTGCGCCGAAAGAGTAGAGGGAGGGGTGTGGATGGGAGGGTGGAAAAGGACATGGAAGCAGAAGGCTAGCCGCAACCACACCCTGCTGACAAGGGAACATATTTCGGCACACGCCGGCTACACCCTGCCCCCCCCCCCTCTCAACACTCTTACATGCGACTCGCCGGACACCTCATGTTTCGCTTCGCCCTCGGTGCAAGCAATGCCTTCCTGGCACGTGAAAACCCGACATGCTCCGTCCCGGCAGTGCAGGGATGCGAGGGTCTATGGTCATACGACCAAGGCCATACATGGCATGAGTACACCCCCTCCCCCCCCCCCCCCCCCCCCCGCCCAAGGCAATCGAACACCCCCCCCACCACAACCACGCTGGTGGCAAGAGATACCAACAGGAAGGTAGGCGTTTCGCAAGAGGTGACGCGGAGCTCTAAACCCCTGTCACCACGGCGACAAGAACCAGTTCGAGCTTGCTATTTATACCCCCCCCTTCTCGCCCACCCTAAGTGGCCACACCAAAAAAAAAAATGAAAAAAAATCGACCCTGTCATTCATATGCAAAAGAGCCCGCCTCACAAAGCGGTTCTTAGCAAGGATTCAGCTCAACCCTCGTGCGACTCGCCCAACACCTCATGGTTTCGCTTCGCGCTTAGTGCAAGCAATGTCTGCCTGGTCGGTGAAAACCCGACGCGCTCAGTCCCGGTATTGTAGGCATACGAGGGTCTATGGTCATACGACTACGGCCATGCACAACATGAGTATACCCTACCCCCACCCCCTCCCAACCCCACGCCCGACGTGCTCAGTCCCAGCATGTGGACATATGAGGGTCTATGGTCACACGACTACGGCAATACATGGCATGAGTACACCCGATCCCCCCCCGCAAAAACGCCACCATGCTGCAAGAATAGATCACCTTCTCAACGCCACAGCGCTGCGTGAACCGATCACACAGGAAGGTGGGTCTGTCTAGCGCAAGGGAACTAGGGTCGGCGCGCAAAATCGCGTACCCAATCCAGTCTCTCCAACCAGTCTGCGGGTTGTTTTAACCCTTTCTCGTCAATCCCAGCTGCCGCGGACAACTCCCCCATGCATGGAGAATCTCACAGAAGCTACGAGCCAAACGCAGGAGTACCAATCAGTATACGTAGAGCAGAATCAGCAGCCAGTTATCAAGGAAGAATCGAAAGGAATGAGAGAAAGCACAAGGACCCCCCGGAAGCATGGATGAAAGGATTGGAGGAGGGATGAAAGGATCTAAGGAAGGCAGGAAGGGAAGGAAGGAAGGAAAGGAAGGAAGCAAAACCAGGAAGAAAAAGAAGGAAGGGAAGGGGATAAAAAAAGGACCCCCCCCGGCATGAAAGAAGGAGGGATCCGGAGTCGCCACCCAAAATACCGTAACCCCCCCCCACCAAGGCTGGCTAGCGGCCAACCCGCGCCGCAGCAGTAGCAACCCCGCAGACCGGGGAGAGAGCAAGGTACTCGTGGCAGTGGCAAATGGCCCCAGCTACTTGTAGAGCCATTACACCGGGCAGCTACAAAGGAAAAAAAAGCCCCAGCGTTGAACACAGCCGATACCGAAGCCATAGCCCAACCTCAAGCCACAGCCCGAGCCGCGCCAAAGCCGTAGCCGAGACGAAAGCCACAGGCGGAGCCGACGCCGAGCTACACACCGCGCAAAACCGACCCTAAGCCACAGCCACACGGCATCGCCACGGCCACCATATGCCCTAGCCTCAGCCCTAGCCTCAGCCTTAGCAACTGTATCAATAGCCTTAGCAACAGCCTAAGCGAGCCTTAGCGTTACCCTTCGCCATAGCCTAAGCAACTGCCTAAGCGAGCCTTAGCATCAGCCATAGCCTTAACATCCCGCGCCAGCCATAGCCTCAGCTTCAATCGTAGACTTACCAACAGCCTAAGCGAGTCTTAGCAACAGCCTACGCGAGCCGGAGAATCAGTCATAGCCTTAGCCTCAGCTTCAGTGGGCCTTAGCCTCAATCGTAGACTCAGCAACAGCCTAAGCATAAGGGGAGCCTTAGCCTCAACCAAAGCCTCAGCAACAGCCTATGCGAGGCCTAGACTTAGCCCTAGCCTAGCCTTCGCAACAGCCTAAAAGCCATAGCCTCAGCCACAGTCTTAGCAACAGCCTAAGCGAGCCATAGCCTCAGACATACCCTTAGCAACATCCCACGCCAGCCATAGCCTTAGTCTCAGCTTTACCGGGTCTTAGCCTAAAGCGTAGCCTTAGCAACGGCCTAAGCGAGCCATAGCCTCAGCCAAGCCTTAGCAACATCCCACGCCAGCCATAACCTTAGCCTCAGCTTTAGCGGGCCTAGCGTAGCCTTAGCAACGGCCTACGCAAGCCATAGCCTCAGCCAAAGCCTTAGCAACATCCCACGCCAGCCATAGCTTTAGCCTCAGCCTTAGCGGGCCTCAGCCTCAAGCGTAGCCTTAGCAACAGCCTAAGCGAGCCATAGCCTCAGCCAAAACCTTAGCAACATCCCACGCCAGCCATAACCTAGGCAACGGCCTACGCGAGCCATAGCCTCGGCCAAAGCCTTAGCAACATCTCACGCCAGCCATAGCCTTAGCCTCAGCCTCAAGCGTAGCCTTAGCAACAGCCTAAGCGAGCCATAGCCTCAGCCAAAGCCTTAGCAACATCCCACGCCAGCCATAGCCTTAGCCTCAGCTAGCCATAGCCATAGCCTTAGCAACAGCCTACGCGAGTCTTAGCCTTAGTCGTAGCCTTAGCAACAGCCTAAGCGAGCCTTAGCCTGAGCCATAGCCTTTGCAACAGGGTAAGCGAGCTTAAGGTCTAGGCTTGGGCTTCCCGACAGCCTAAGCGAGACTTAGCGTTAACCTTAGCCACAGGCCTACCAACAGCCTAAGCGAGACTTTGCTTTAGCTTCAGGCATAGGCTTAGCAAACAGCCAGAGCAAGTCCTAGCCTTACCCTCAGAAGTAGCCTTTTGCGCTAGCAACAGCCTACGCCATCACCTTACACCCAAGCCGTAGCACCAGCAGTAACTCCAGTCTACACCAAACTCGCAGCATCCGGCCCAATCACACCCTAAGCAACAGTCTCAGCACAGACACAGCGTCACGTCAGCACGAGACTATCACACCACAGAGTCAAGCGATACAGCCATACACACACACACATGACAGACTTGAACCACGAACATGCGAACCGAGCATCGCGTTGCTCTGCACCTCCTCCCCCCCCCCCCCCCCATACACCCGCCTTCCCAATTCCCCCGTTTGGATCCTCGAAGTCAGCCCATGCCGAAAACCCGACGGATGATGAAAAAATGCCTCAGCACTTCGATGGAAACCCCAGCGTTTTGATGGAAAATGATCCTCGAAGTCAGCCCATGCCGAAAACCCGACGGATGATAAAACAAATGCCTCAGCACTTTCATGGAAACCCCAGCGTTTTGATGGAAAATGCCGCGGTTCGACGGAAACCCCCGTGGAAGGGATGATTTTGGGGACCTCTCGTAGAAAAAAAGGGCAGTTTTTCGCCCGCTCGAAGGGACATCAAGTAGGAAGTGGAAGATCATATATGAGACACCAATACGTGTGAACTAGTGGCTAGATGCTTTTTGCGCTTGGTGTTTACAGGGGTAGGGATTGGAAGCGAGAATCTTCGAGACGTGAAAGGTGAACGATAGTGCGGGTTTTCCAATAAATGGTAGCGGGCAAGGCGAGGGGGTTGGGGGGGCGGGACGACATAAGCAGTGCAGGTACTGGCAGGGTTTGGGGAGAAGCGGCGTGGCACGCGAGCGAGCGAGCGTCAAGTGAACGAGGCAACCTATCACACGAACATGCGACAAAAAAAAAAAACACAAACAGACATTTTCAAAAACAACGAAGGTACAAGACACAACCCAAATCAAGCAGACCCAGTTTTGTCGCACGATCTCCCCTTGCACCTGCGTAAGAGATCAAGATATATCAAAACAGGATGCACAATACCAGCACAGGGTAGGGAACGCAACCGGTCCCAACACACAAAAAAAAAACACAAAAACACAAAACAAAAGAAAAAAACGACGAGTCAACACCGGCAGGGCGTTGGGATGTAAGAGCGGCGTAACTCCAGCCCGAGTCACCATCAACCGGCAGTGGCCACATACCAACTCGGCGGGCCGCCGCCGCCGCAGCAGCAGCAGCAGCAGGAGCAGCAGCATCCGCATCCGCAGCGGCAGCAGCATCCGCAGTACTTAGCGGTGACAAAAGCACCAACCCAAGGCCCTACCAGGTATATACAATACAACCACGACACAGAAAGCGACCACAATCCAACAAGGGACCGACATCGGAGGGGGAAAACACATATCGGCCAAGAACGAATGCTGCCCCATCCAACCCACACCCGCACATCTGGCCGCATCCCATCCTGAACCACGAAACGCCTCCATACAGAAAGGGGGAGGGGGGGGGGCACAGACAAGACAACGCCTCCGGCCGGACAAACCGCCACCGAACGTCATGAAACACTCACCACCACCACCACGTCCCACCTCCCAAGACTAAAAAACAAAACACACCACGAAAACAAAAAAAACGAAGAGCTTGGGCACACCACTACTTACCCAAACCGACCCAAACTAAAGCACGGTCCCATTTCACATGTGGCATTTTTTTGCCTTTTCGTGAAATGCTCGGCGTACATACACGGAACGACAGACTGTATTTCAAAATGCTAAACAGAAGCAAGTAAATTACAAAAACAGATACGCAAACAAATAAAGAGACCCCCGCCGCGCATCAGACAGCAAGCAGCGGGGGGAGGGCGGAAGAGAAACGCTTGCCACAGTTCTCTTCGCAAACTTCCCTCCCGCGACTCGCACATCCCCTGCCCCCAGCCGCGTCGGCGAGTCCTCCTTCCCCTCCTTTCCCCCCCGCCCCGCCCCCCCACCGCCGCCCGCCCTCAACCGCCACCCTCCCCCTCCCTCCCCCCTTCCCCCCTCCCCCCCCCCCAACCTCTTTTCCCCTCCCGCTCGCCTTTAAGGCCTTTTCGCCAACAGCAAGCGAGAGTCCACCCGCGTCATACGCAAAAGCGAGTTGACGCGCCAGGCAAGAGCACCATCTACACGGGCACTGCCTCGATCACCACCACCACCCACTCGCCAAAAACACCACCATCTCCGGGTGGGCATTTGTTGGGGGGGAAAAAAAAGACAAAAACAAAACAAAACAAAACCAATACCCACGAATTCAGCAGGCGCCGCGTGCTCTTGAGGCACGAGCTGGGACCGTCACCGGGTGGGTCTTTGTTCAAAGAAACAACCACAAAAAAAAAACAGCACCCTCTTTTTCAGCAGGCGTCGCGTGCTCTCAGACACACACGCAGGGGACCAACCCCACGCCCCATCGAAGGCAAAATAAAGTGTAGGCAGATAGTACCAGCCGCCATTTTTTTTCTGCGTCGACCTCTCCATAGCATTATATATATGTAAGCCGCCGCGCATGTTTTTGAGCGGGGCGGGTGGGCGTTCCAAGCAAAACGCCTTCCCTCGACGTTAAACTCCCGTCTCATAGCACAGCACCACCCCGAGTCATATTAGGGAGGATGTGAGCTCAAGAATACGCCTCCCCTAGACGTGTAACTCCCGTATATACCACAGCACAGCACAACTCCGTGGTATATATATACCTCACGCGAGTGCACGGCTTGAGACGCGATTAGTCGTTCAATCAATAATAAATAGTTATATACATGGCAAATACACAACAACGAAAAAACTCGCAAGAAAAGAAGAACGTAATAAAGAAATAAAATAAAATAAAATAAAATAAAAGGAAAGGAAAACCACGACAAACAGCAGCACGATTTTGGCTGCGCCTGAAACCTACATACACGAAGATAAACCTGACACTGCTCCAGCAGCACCCTTGAAAAAAAAAAACGCACACGACGACCAACCATGGATGATAATATTTCTACCTGGTATATACAGATTACACCGCAAAATAGGGCGGCCAATCAAAAACAATAGCAAAAAAAACCGTCAACTAAATAAACCACAACAACTTATGATACGTCGACGACGCAACAGATGAAACGGAACAAGCAAAAGCTTACGCGACGAAACAGACACCATACGTGGCGGTAGCGGTGGATTGAAGGGCTGCAGCTGCGTCGAGGGCCTTCATCTTGGCCAGGAGCCCGCCCGTCTTGAGAGCCGGCACCCGTTTCACAACCACGAAGGCGTTCTTAGTGACGATAGCGTTGTCCTCCTTGTACTCTAAATCATTGAAAAAATATTAAAAAACGGGTACGTACACAAAAGGCGGGAGAGAGGAGGTGGGAGGTGGGTGGGGAAGGGGTAGGCGGCGGCATTCGTGAGTGAGAGGTTGATCGACCAGAAAAAAATCAAAAGAAAACAGATCGTATACAGATAGATCATCTAGATCCTAAAATGTCATCATGAGGTGCTGTGCAGGATCTGTGAACAGAAAACAAAATGATCCCTTACAGATAGATCATCTAGATCCTAACCTGTCATGATGATGTGCTGCGCAGGATCTGTATGGTACAGATCCAGCCCAGGAAACATCTCCCACATCATAAAAGTAATGCGGCTGCAGCCCGGGAACATAGCCTACAGTAGATAATAAAGCATCACGAATATATCTGCCCCGAAGTATCTACACCACCTGTAGATCATGAAAGGGGAATCGGTCACCTGTCCGAGATATACGCTTGACGACCGACCTTCAATTTGGGTCTGTGATGTATGACACATCTTTTCTTTATTGTTTTGTCATCCCCGTTGACTTTCCCCATCAAGGGGTGTCCTACCATGCCGAAATGATACGTCGTGTGAGATCGTGCAGGTTGTTCGGCTCCCACCCGACAAAATGACCTAGATCGTACAGATCACGAGTACATCTGCTGTACGAATATCATGAAAGGGGGATCGGGGATCGATGATCTGTCCGCGATATTACGCTTGATGACCTTCAATTTGGGTCTGTGATGTACACCCATTTTCTATTATGTATTGTTTTTGTCATCCCCGTTGACTTTTCACGATCAAGTGGGACACACGCCGGTCAGACCACGATCCAACCATATATATATATCCCAACGTGTCGAAATGAGATGTGGTGCAGGATCTGTTCCGTACAGATCCAACCCACAAAACACCTCCTATAGATCATGCAGGTTATTCGGCTCCGGCCCGGCAGCGGCAACACGGCCTACAGGTAAGCACCCCGCGACAGGCCTACCACGGGGGAACCATAGCAGATACCACCCTGTCCCCTGTCCCCTGTCCCGAACTATAAACACATTTGAAATATTAATATCCAATAAAAACGTTGCTTATATTTCGGGACACAGCAGGTGGTAGGGCCCCATGAAAGATTAATATTCAATAAAAACGTTGCTTATATTTCGGGACAAAGCAGGTGGTAGGACCTCAGTAGAGAAAAAAACGTAACCAGAAATTCATTTATCTGTGTTTACTATTACGGCGGACCATGTAAATAGGATCAAATATTGTTACTGTAGTAAAAATAGGTTAAATGGATAGTTTTTTTAGAGTACCGTAGGTATTATGGTCCCCCGTAAATAACATTTGGTCCTATTTATTATGGTTCAGTCGGTCGCCCCGATGGTCTAGAGGTAACCTCGAACGCTTCTGAACGTTGATGCCTGGAGTTCGAATCTCACGTGGGTCGGACTTTTGAGTTTATTTGCAAAAATAAATAAAAAACGGAATCAACCGCTGAGAGCGCCAATTAATAGTAGCGTGGGTAGGCACAATTCGATGCGAGTCGACGAGGGAAGGAAAGGCTGAAGTCTTCTCGCGATAAAAGCCTCTGGCTCGTCCGACAAAGGCGGCGCGACCGTGCTGCCTATCATCGACGTTCGTCCCAACAAAATCCCTACAAAACTCGACTCTCATTGGTGTAAGTTTGAGGAACCTTCCTGGGATTCCTGGGATTTCAGTCTTTTATCAAGTAAAATATTTTCACGCCCAACAAATCCCAACAAAACTTTCCTCAGGTGTGGGCGCTGTGCCGTCCCCGGCTCCGATCCTATACCTGGGGAACATTTTTTAGGGCATTAAATTATCGGGATGTTTTCCTAGGGGAGAGTTCGCTTTACTTCTTTTTAGTCTTTTGATTTCTTCGTGTACCAATAACACTCTGTCCGAAAACTTAAGCACCGTATGTTCATCAATATGAGTACCAACACTGTCTTACATCTCCGGACAAAGTGGTACTGCTGCTTACCACTCTGTCCGGAAACATAAGGACTGTTTGGGCATCAATATGAGTATCAAAGATGTTTTACATTTCCGGACAGAGTCTACAGCAGCACTGCTGCTGCTGTTCGAAAATTGAACGGAAACAACGCGTCCTGCTACTGCAAGCACAGGGTTTATTCGCTGCTGCAGACAAGGGCCAGAGCTTGGATACGCGGAGACCAAGCTACTGCAGCTAGTACTGTAGTGTGGTGCTGGTGTTGCTGTGGTTTGGCTGCGCGCACGCACTCAAAACTTGTGCCTCTGGCATCTGGGCGGATGAGAGTACGTAGACGCAGAGCAGGCTGCGCAGGCTGCTCAGGTCCCGACTTTTTACCCTCTCACATGGACAGAGCGCCGGCTCCGAGACACACAACAAGGCACATAACTGTAAGGGGGGGACACCGCCACACCAGCATGGTGCTTTGGGCTGCTCTCTGCGGCGTCGATTGTCTGCGCTTGGTAGCTGCAACAACGGTCTCTCTCTTGCTCACCAGCACCACCTCTGGCCAGTGTTGTGAACCGATAACCGAAAGTCGGTTTTTCGGTCGTTTTTTGTCGGTTTTTCCCGACCGAAAACCGACTTTTTTGTTTCGGTTTTTCGGTTTGTAAAAAAAACCGAAACCGAAAAACCGACTCGGTTTTTTTCGGTCGGTTTTTTTTTCCCCGTCCCCTAAGTCAATAACGCCTACATATCTACATGAAAACCCCGTTATGTATGGACATCTGATACGCACACAGCACCCAGCACAGAGCACACAGCCCGCAGCAGCAGCAACAGCAGTCGCACAGGGCACGGGGTACAGCGGTACAGGGTACAGCAGTGCGTCGCGAGATTGCGAAGGATAGCCATGTCCGGTTCAGGCGGCAGTGCTGACTCTGACCTTGTGCCGAGCAGGCGGTCACTGTCCGAGTTTTCCATGCGCCTCTCTTCGACAGCGTAAACGCCCTCTGCCTCAAATACGCTTAAGACCGTCTCCAGCCCCCCCTTCAGCAACCTAAAGTTCTTGACGGTGTTAGCTGTACGCTGCAAGTTGTATCTATATTTTTTCATTACATCATACATGGTATCTAGACTGCACATCAGCAGGCCATCGTGCCCTCGTTATCCTACTATTCTTTTTTTATTGTAGCAACTGCTGTACCTGTAGCTATTGTCGCTGCAGATTATAAATTTGCATGTGTCCTGTACCGTTGTGTGGCGCAGCAGACGCAGGTACTGCAGGAGGGGCCACTTGACACCATACCGTCACATTGTGCCAACACATGCGCACCGAACCCTTCGAAATGTAGACCAATTGGCTAGTTTAGTCGGGAAACCGACCGAAAAACCGACCGAAAATTTCGGTTTCGGTTTCGTTTTTTTCGGTTTTAAAAAAAAAACGACCGAAACCGACCGACTTTTCGGCGAGAAACCGAAAAACCGACCGAGTCCATTTTCATTTTCGGTTCACAACACTGCCTCTGGCTCGTCCGACAAAGGCGGCGCGACCGTGCTGCCTATCATCGACGTTCGTCCCAACAAAATCCCTACAAAACTCGACTCTCATTGGTGTAAGTTTGAGGAACCTTCCTGGGATTCCTGGGATTTCAGTCTTTTATCAAGTAAAATATTTTCACGCCCAACAAATCCCAACAAAACTTTCCTCAGGTGTGGGCGCTGTGCCGTCCCCGGCTCCGATCCTATACCTGGGGAACATTTTTTAGGGCATTAAATTATCGGGATGTTTTCCTAGGGGAGAGTTCGCTTTACTTCTTTTTAGTCTTTTGATTTCTTCGTGTACCAATAACACTCTGTCCGAAAACTTAAGCACCGTATGTTCATCAATATGAGTACCAACACTGTCTTACATCTCCGGACAAAGTGGTACTGCTGCTTACCACTCTGTCCGGAAACATAAGGACTGTTTGGGCATCAATATGAGTATCAAAGATGTTTTACATTTCCGGACAGAGTCTACAGCAGCACTGCTGCTGCTGTTAGAAAATTGAACGGAAACAACGCGTCCTGCTACTGCAAGCACAGGGTTTATTCGCTGCTGCAGACAAGGGCCAGAGCTTGGATACGCGGAGACCAAGCTACTGCAGCTACTACTGTAGTGTGGTGCTGGTGTTGCTGTGGTTTGGCTGCGCGCACGCACTCAAAACTTGTGCCTCTGGCATCTGGGCGGATGAGAGTACGTAGACGCAGAGCAGGCTGCGCAGGCTGCTCAGGTCCCGACGTTTTACCCTCTCACATGGACAGAGCGCCGGCTCCGAGACCCACAACAAGGCACGTAACTGTAAGGGGGGGACACCGCCACACCAGCATGGTGCTTTGGGCTGCTCTCTGCGGCGTCGATTGTCTGCGCTTGGTAGGTGCAACAACGGTCTCTCTCTTGCTCACCAGCACCACCTCTGGCCAGTGTTGTGAACCGATAACCGAAAGTCGGTTTTTTCGGTCGGTTTTTCGGTTTTTCCGACCGAAAACCACTTTTATTTTTCGGTTTTTCGGTTGTAAAAAAACCGAAACCGAAAAACCGACTCGTTTTTTCGGTCGTTTTTTTCCCCGTCCCCTAAGTCAATACGCCTACATATTCTACATGGAAACCCGGTTATAGTATGGACATGATACGCACACAGCACACAGCACATAGCACACAGCCCGCACCAGCAGCAAACAAAGTCGCGCAGGGCACAGGGTACAGCGGTACAGCAGTGCGTCGCGAGACTGCGAAGGATAACCATGTCCGGTGCTGACTCTGACCTTGAGCCGGAGGCAGAGGCGGGTACATCACAGCCCCCCTTCAGCAACCTAGAGTTTTGATGGTGTTAGCTGTACGCTGCAAGATGTATCTATCATCTACCATTACATCATACATGGTATCTAGGCTGCACATCAGCAGTGCCATCGTGCCCTCGTTATCCTACTATTCTTTTTTTATTGTAGCAACTGCTGTACCTGTAGCTATTGTCGGCTGCAGATTATAAATATGCATGTAGTCCTGTACCGTTTGTGTGGCGCAGCAGACGCAGGTACTGCAGGAGGGGCCACTTGACACCATACCGTCACATTGTGCCAACACATGCGCACCGAACCCTTCGAAATGTAGGACCAATTGGCTAGTTAGGTCGGGAAACCGACCGAAAAACCGACCGAAAATGTTCGGTTTCGGTTTCGTTTTTTTCGGTTGATAAATAAATAAAATAAAAAAGTGCACATACATGGCATACCAGGTATTAAAGGAAATGTTGCCGGGAGCATTGACCAGGTTGACGAGAAAACACAAAAAAAATAGCGATATCATAGAGCCGAACACTTCAGCAGCAGCAGCAGCAGCAGCAGCAGCAGCAGCAGCAGCAGCAGCAGCAGCAGCAGCACAAAAACCCACCCAGGCACTGAAAGGCGTGTACCAGATATGAGGCAGTGCAACCTTAACCTTTAGGCACAGAATTGGGGCGTCTAACTTCACCATGGATGGATGGATGGATGAGCGACGGGAACACGACGTACTATAGATACATAAATACCTCGGCGTGCTTCGAAGCACCACGAGTACGTACGTACGAAGTATATATTCACAGTATTTTTGTACCGATAATCTGCCTTCTTATTAATAGTATATACCAGGTACCTGTGGTAGGGACTGGTCTGTCTCGCTCAGTTTTGACTGCTTTTCCAGTCTAACCTTGAGTTTTGAAGATCCATTTGAGTTGTTTCCGACTCACGAGAAAAATCTTGAAATTAGTGGGGGGTTTTGTCTTGGATTTAATGCGAGCAGAGCTGAGCTGAGCTGTGGGTGTGAGTTTTTGAAAAAACGGGAATAAAACGGAAGCAAAACAAGACATAAAAGAAAGGCAGGAAGGTAAATAAAGTAATAGGAGAGGAGGTGTGTTTAAAGTGGAGAAATGAAAAGAAAGAATGTGAAAAAAGAAAAAGATCAGGAAGAATGAAAAATGTAAGAAAAAAAAATATTAAAATTATAATATGAAGGTAAAATTTAGAAAAGAAAAAAATAAAAAAAAAAATAAAATTTATGTAAAAAAAAAAAAAAGAATAGAAAGGTGCAGGGAAAGAATAAAGAAAAAAAAGAAATTGGAGTGAAAGAGAGTAGAGAGTTTATATGGATGAGAAAAAATTAGTGGCGGGGGGGGATAGTGTAAGATAAAAAAGAAGGAAAGTATTAAATATATAAAAATTGTAAAAAAAAGAAAAGAAGCAGGAATAAAGGGGAAAAAGAAGGTGAAAAAAAAGGAGAGTGGGGGAAAATAGTGATAAGAAAATGTTAGGAAAAAATTATTATTTAAAAGGATAAGAAAAAAGATAAAGTGGATGGAGAATTAGAAAAAAAATATAGATTAGTAAGGAGAAGGGAAGTGAAAATTATTCGAAAAGGGAAAAAGAAGATATGATATGGTGTAGTGTGAGGGGGGAGGGGGAGTTGGGGAAAAGAAAGTAGAGGATGTGAGAGGTAGGGTGGAGATAGGGAGGAGAAGTATTAGGGGAAAAAAAGTTGTAAATAAAAGAGGGGAAATAATAAAAAGGAGATAGAAGCAAAGAGAGTGAATAATAAATATGGTTTTAAAGAATAAAGAAAAAGAAGGATGAGATAATAACGACACATAATATTGAGCTCTCGTGATCTGTCGCGGCCGGTGGTGGCTGGGAGGAAGTGAGGAGTAATATGGGTAAAAGTGTCGCCGATTGGAGATGAAAATTTTTTTTTTCGGCCACTCCCAGGTAAGTCATTATTTTGTTGGCGCTCCCATAGTGCTGTGCATTTTTTTTTTTTTTTTTTTTTTTTTTTTCATCCCATATATTATCTTCGCCCTTCCTTCTCTTCTCCTCCCTGTCGTAGCTCAGATCCGGGGTCAAAAGTAGGCTCCTCTCCCTCCTCCCCCACTACGGTTCTTGCCTTGCATGCAGGCAGTGTTGTGAACCGAAAATGAAAATGGACTCGGTCGGTTTTTCGGTTTCTCGCCGAAAAGTCGGTCGGTTTCGGTCGTTTTTTTTTTAAAAACCGAAAAAAAACGAAACCGAAACCGAAAATTTTCGGTCGGTTTTTCGGTCGGTTTCCCGACTAAACTAGCCAATTGGTCTACATTTCGAAGGGTTCGGTGCGCATGTGTTGGCACAATGTGACGGTATGGTGTCAAGTGGCCCCTCCTGCAGTACCTGCGTCTGCTGCGCCACACAAACGGTACAGGACTACATGCATATTTATAATCTGCAGCCGACAATAGCTACAGGTACAGCAGTTGCTACAATAAAAAAAGTAGTAGATAACGAGGGCACGAGGGCACTGCTGATGTGCAGTCTAGATACCATGTATGATGTATGAAAGATATATATACACTCTTGCAGCGTACAGCTAACACCTCAAGAACTCTAGGTTGCTGAGGCGGAGGCCGTGTGAAAGGCACTGTGAGGTGAACCGACGCTCTCTGCTCTCCGGCTGCAATGGTCAGAGTCAGCACTGCCGCCTGAACCGGACATGGTTATCCTTCGCAGTCTCGCGACGCACTGCTGTATACCGCTGTACCCGTGCCCTGTGCGACTGCTTGTTCTGTGCTGGTGCGGGCTGTGTGCTTGTGCTGGTGTGCTGTGTGCGTATCCATGTCCATACATAACGGGGTTTTCATGTAGATATGTAGGCGTTATTGACTTAGGGGACGGGGAAAAAAAACCGACCGAAAAAAACCGAGTCGGTTTTTCGGTTTCGTTTTTTTTGCAACCGAAAAACCGAAAAAAAAGTCGGTTTTCGGTCGGGAAAAACCGAAAAAAACCGACCGAAAAAAACGATTTCGGTTTCGGTTCACAACACTGGCCAGAGGTGGTGCTGGTGAGCAAGAGAGAGACCGTTGTTGCACCTACCAAGCGCAGACAATCGACGCCGCAGAGAGCAGCCCAAAGCACCATGCTGGTGTGGCGGTGTCCCCCCCTTACAGTTATGTGCCTTGTTGTGTGTCTCGGAGCCGGCGCTCTGTCCATGTGAGAGGGTAAAAAGTCGGGACCTGAGCAGCCTGCGCAGCCTGCTCTGCGTCTACGTACTCTCATCCGCCCAGATGCCAGAGGCACAAGTTTTGAGTGCGTGCGCGCAGCCAAACCACAGCAACACCAGCACCACACTACAGTAGTAGCTGCAGTAGCTTGGTCTCCGCGTATCCAAGCTCTGGCCCTTGTCTGCAGCAGCGAATAAACCCTGTGCTTGCAGTAGCAGGACGCGTTGTTTCCGTTCAATTTTCGAACAGCAGCAGCAGTGCTGCTGTAGACTCTGTCCGGAAATGTAAAACATCTTTGATACTCATATTGATGCCCAAACAGTCCTTATGTTTCCGGACAGAGTGGTAAGCAGCAGTACCACTTTGTCCGGAGATGTAAGACAGTGTTGGTACTCATATTGATGAACATACGGTGCTTAAGTTTTCGGACAGAGTGTTATTGGTACACGAAGAAATCAAAAGACTAAAAAGAAGTAAAGCGAACTCTCCCCTAGGAAAACATCCCGATAATTTAATGCCCTAAAAAATGTTCCCCGGTATAGGATCGGAGCCGGCACAGGCAGAGCGCCCATACCTGAGGAAGGTTTGTTGGGGATTGTTGGGCGTGCAAATATTTCACTTGATAAAAGACTGAAATCCCAGGAATCCCAGGAAGGTTCCTCAAACTTAAACCAATGAGAGTCGAGCTTTGTAGGGATTTTGTTGGGGCAAACGTCGGTGATAGGCAGCACGGTCGCGCCGCCTTTGTCGGACGAGCCAGAGGCAGTGTTGTGAACCGAAAATGAAAATGGACTCGGTCGGTTTTTCGGTTTCTCGCCGAAAAGTCGGTCGGTTTCGGTCGGTTTTTTTGTTTAAACCGAAAAAAACCGAAACCGAAACCGAAATTTTTCGGTCGGTTTTTCGGTCGGGTTCCCGACTAAACTAGCCAATTGGTCTACATTTCGAAGGGTTCGGTGCGCATGTGTTGGCATAATGTGACGGTATGGTGTCAAGTGGCCCTCCTGCAGTACCTGCGTCTGCTGCGCCACACACACGGTACAGGACGACATGCAAATTTATAATCTGCAGTCGACAATAGCTACAGGTACAGCAGTGTTTTTGCACGGCACAGGAATGGCGCAGGTCGGGCACAGAGCTCGATCCTTGTCGACATGGCGGAGCCAGCCGTGTTTCTTGTAAAGAACACAGTTCGACTGTCTGCAGGTCACGAAGCCTGCCGCCGCCTTTGACGCTGCAACTCGACCACCGAGAGGCTTGCTCACAACCTTCACGGTATCATCGTCCGAGCTCTCCACTTCCACCTCCCCTTTGCCTGCACCCGCCTCTGCCTCCGGAACAAGGTCAGAGTCAGCACTGCCGCCTGAACCGGACATGGCTATCCTTCGCAATCTCGCGACGCACTGCTGTACCCTGTACCGCTGTACCCCGTGCCCTGTGCGACTGCTGTTGCTGCTGCTGCGGGCTGTGTGCTCTGTGCTGGGTGCTGTGTGCGTATCAGATGTCCATACATAACGGGGTTTCCATGTAGATATGTAGGCGCTATTGACTTAGGGGACGGGGAAAACAAAAACCGACCGAAAAAAACCGAGTCGGTTTTTCGGTTTCGGTTTTTTTTACAAACCGAAAAACCGAAAAAAAAAAGTCGGTTTTCGGTCGGGAAAAACCGAACAAAACCGACCGAAAAAAACGACTTTCGGTTATTTATCGGTTCACAACACTGGCCAGAGGTGGTGCTGGTGAGCAAGAGAGAGACCGTTGTTGCACCTACCAAGCGCAGACAATCGACGCCGCAGAGAGCAGCCCAAAGCACCATGCTGGTGTGGCGGTGTCCCCCCCTTACAGTTACGTGCCTTGTTGTGGGTCTCGGAGCCGGCGCTCTGTCCATGTGAGAGGGTAAAACGTCGGGACCTGAGCAGCCTGCGCAGCCTGCTCTGCGTCTACGTACTCTCATCCGCCCAGATGCCAGAGGCACAAGTTTTGAGTGCGTGCGCGCAGCCAAACCACAGCAACACCAGCACCACACTACAGTAGTAGCTGCAGTAGCTTGGTCTCCGCGTATCCAAGCTCTGGCCCTTGTCTGCAGCAGCGAATAAACCCTGTGCTTGCAGTAGCAGGACGCGTTGTTTCCGTTCAATTTTCTAACAGCAACAGCAGTGCTGCTGTAGACTCTGTCCGGAAATGTAAAACATCTTTGATACTCATATTGATGCCCAAACAGTCCTTATGTTTCCGGACAGAGTGGTAAGCAGCAGTACCACTTTGTCCGGAGATGTAAGACAGTGTTGGTACTCATATTGATGAACATACGGTGCTTAAGTTTTCGGACAGAGTGTTTTTTGGTACACGAAGAAATCAAAAGACTAAAAAGAAGTAAAGCGAACTCTCCCCTAGGAAAACATCCCGATAATTTAATGCCCTAAAAAATGTTCCCCAGGTATAGGATCGGAGCCCTGGTCACAGGTCTCTTCGCTTCTTTCCATTGGCACACAAGTTGTTCATCGTAACAAAAACAGGAAACGAAAAAATCCAACACACAACCAGTGGGGTGGGGCTTCTTTCTTTTTGTGCCTCTCAAAAATGAGTTTTGACTTTTCCTTTTGTTTTACGTACTTGTTTTTACCGTACCCTCATGTCTTTCAAGACTACCGCTGTCTACAATTGCATCAACCACTTAATCAGCCGAAACCACAGAGCAGTTCAAGTCGTTGCAAGTATTCCACAAAAAAAATGAGATATACCAGGTACCAAGATACTTCGTATACCAGTATACACGAGAGTAGTACCCTTACGTAGTCGTCCTACCTTCCTTCGTCTTATCGTTGACGATGTTCAGATCGAACTCCATCCCCTGATGAAGCTTCTTGTGTTCCACGATCGCCCTCTTGAGGTCCAGGAGCTTGATGCTGTTCCCGGGGAACGAAATCGTGTCGAACTCCCTCGCCGACTTGAACTTGAACTTCACCGTCGACGCCATACTTGCAACCCCCTTCTTTTTTAAAGCGCCAGTTATAGCGTCGAACCAAATTGAAAAAACGGTTACGCGCCGAGCCGCTGAGACGCGCTTGTCGTCGTCGTCCGCCCCCTCTTATCCGTCCTCCTCTTCAAATTCCTGTTGATATGGTGGAGAAGGGGTCGACCAGAAGGCAAGAGCAAAACACAAGCAATGGTTTGGGGTGGGGGGTTGGGAGGGGAGGTTTTGTTAAAAAAGAGAGAACAGAGTTTTCAATACAAGGAGGGGTGAAATAAAAACAGGGTGTGTGTGGGGGGGGGGGGTGGGGGTGACTATCATTACGCCACACAAACATCACCCAATAGGTGAACAGAAAAGGGTTGGGGGGGGCGGGGGCGAGCGGGCTATCATGCCCACGCACAAACCACTCAACAGTCCGGGTGGGTCTGGGTGTGGGGTGTAATATATACGAAGTATGGTAACTGAGAACATGGACAGGTCTCCAACAGAAGGAGGGGTAAGAGTAAAACAGGGGGGGGGGGGGAGGTGGGCTATCTTACGAACACACAAACCGAGCAATCGTTCGGGAAAGACTGGGGGTGATGTTGGGGGGGGAATTTTAATGGCGGAGACAACAGGGACTCCAACACAAGCAAGCAAGGATAGAGGAAGACAGCACGGGGTACTTCGAGAGAGCCGAAGCTTGGGGTCTTGGCCCAGGCACCTTCAGAATGTAGAGCGCTCAAAAATGAGCCACGGAGAAAAGCGGACCACGACCGATCGAGCTACAAACCCAACGGACGAACATACCGGCCAGCCGACACAACGACCGAAATAGACAAGGCACACAAACAGACGAAACAGACAGAAATACAAACAGGCATGAAACTTCAACTTGAGCGTGCATGCGAAAATGCTGATAAACGCCCTTGAAATACTTCAAGATGCCACTGGCTGCTGCTGCTGCTGCTGCTGCTGCTGTGAAACTGCGATTTTTCGCGCAAGTGCGGAGTAAATACATAAGATACCTGGTACGTACAGGTTACGTAGTAGCAATACCAAGTACCACGAAAGCGTAAACGCTAATATCAACACAACTCTTATCCAGAAATTGAAGGATCGTTTCGCCATTATTTAGTACGGATACCCGTACCCAAGTGGACCTCACATTTCCAGACAGAGTGTTTTTAATAGTGTATTAGTAGTTGGTGTGGCACTACTTGTACTCTTCGTCATATACACATGATAGTGCACGCAAGTGCTAAAATAACACCAAGGTACACGCCGTGACATAAATATGCACCAGGTAATTGAAAAAACATACTGCTGCAGACACTGGCGAGAGATCGCGAAATAAATGCACCACATGTACAATATCGTACGCATGTACTGCTGTGTGGATTGTACAAAAGTCTTTAGAACCTCGCCCCCGTTTCTAGGCCACTCAAATTGCTAGTAGAGTTGGAGAACGTTGGGCGGTGATGGCAGCAAACAGCACAGAGCGCAGAGGCCGAAGCCCACCACCACCGAAATACCAGTTATCAGGTACCAGGTAAGTGTTACCGCGTACGACTTCCGATAGAGGGTACGTGTGCACAAGCAAGGAGCCTGCCGCACGAAGGAGCCTGCCGCACGACAGCCGTGAGCCAAGGTGCCAGCATAACGCAATAACCCAGAGGCTGACCGCTACGACAAAAATAATTTCCGCCAAAGAAAAAGGTCCATCTGAGTTGATAACAAAGTACCGTATACGACACTGCTGTGTATCACACCCCCTCGGACGAATTCCAACGCTGATTTGCTCGACGACCGGTCGAGCGCTAACCCCGAGCGACCCGTCTATGGAAATATCTCGACGAGATGCTCCGAAAGCCGCCTTTTTCGTTGTCTGTGCCCCCCTGGCTATGGAGAAAATTGGCTTCCAAATTCACCCCAGGGGGTGTGATATACACTTGTCATATACGGTGAGCTGCAGATAAATGAAGAAATGAAAACAATGCGTCGCCCTAGCCTCTAGTTGGCCTATCCACAACAGCAGCAGGTTTATTCGTAGTTGTTCCTTTCTCGCGTGTGCATCCGCTAAGCTCGTGTAGCTGAGAGACACCGAGGGCAGGCAGACAAGCGAGCAATGCGCTTGCTTCGGTCGCACGCATGTTCATGCGCGCGCGTCTACAGCAGAAGTACCGTAGTTGATTCAGATCTTCCGTCGGTGCGCACCTCCCGTCGACACGAGAACAGCCACGTGTTCCGACGTTACAAAACGAAACTGTCATAATCGCCCCGCTCGACTATGTTGCCCTTTGGTTGTTGTAATTCTATAAATATGGTAGTTTTCACGAGGCCAATATGTTTGTCTCCGAAAACCGGGAAAAATACATACCTGGTATATATTTGCAACTACAGAGTAGTACTCGTAGAGGTACAACTAAAGCAAATAATTGTGGAGAAACAGCTGACAAAGCTCGCCCGGGCGTCAAGACTAACGAAGTTTACCCGTTCTGTTTGGAGTCAAAAACATGTCCGGCCTACATTGGAGTCAAAACACATCCCACGAGCCACGTGATTGGCCAAAAATACACCGCAAAGACATACATAGGTGCAAGTGATTAACTACTTAGTTAGTACCGGTACCCCAGGTACATGGTTTATACCTGGTAGCCCTGTTTCTGAGGAATTTCGACCTCTGTTCCTGAGGGATGTTGCCAGTGCGCAGCAGTCCGGGCCTATGGGTGATGACCTTCTAATCACTGCTGCTGTCATGGCCCATAGTCCGGTCTGCCATTATTAGTAGGGTACCATAAAGAAGATGTGTAAATGTGTAAATGTCGTCGAAGTACCACCCAATACCTCCGCGTACCAGTCATTTCCGCTTTTGGCACCTTACGTAGGGACTCGCAAGGACTTTGCCACTTCAGCTTTCGGTACCCTAGGGACTCGCGAGGACTCAGTCATTTCAACTTTGAATACCCTGGGGACTCGTGAGGTCTCCGGCATTTCAGCGTCTTGTACCCTGGGGACGCACTTCAAAATGACTCGGACTCGCGAGTCAATGAGTCTCGATGACTGGTACTGGTACTCTGACGACCTTTGGCAGTTTTTCCGTTTAAGGGCAATACCAAAATACACAAAACACAAAACATCTGACGTTGTTTTCGTTTGACCCGTTGGCTCGGTACTCGCGAGGCTCATGCGCTAATACTGTGTATTACCAGCTACCCCTCGTAAATAGCAGGGCCAAGCTACGCACCCTTTCTGATAAGGGTGCGTATTTCCCGGTAGCGGTAATTATCCGAAATTAATATATAGGGCTTGAGGTTATGTTTACATTCAGATGATATTCTTCACGTCCCCTATCCCCGGGGGGAAATAACGCCTGCACATAGAATGGAAACCCACGATAAAAAAACGCTGACTATTTCGTTGCGTGGGATGTGACGTTTTACCGCGAACACCACACCATATTATACGATGAGGATTCACTTGGAAGCTATGGCGAGCGGAGGCCACCCGGGGATGAAAATCCCCCCCCCCCCAAAAATAAATAAATGCCTTTTCCCCTGCAATGAGCAAATAGTTTTTTTTGGGGGGACAAGCTGAAAAACGCTGATTCCCGGAAACGTATGGGTTCCGGGTGGGGAAATACGGCATCCCTGCTTCCTGATTAACTCGTGTGGGAGCCCAAGATATATACTATTAATACAACAAGTATTACGGGGGGGGCGTAGTAAGGGCCCATATTAACGAGTATAAAATAAATTCAATTTGGGAAAAATAAAATTCAAATTCGCTTTTCATTGGTCAACACACGCACCAGCGCCCCCCAAGGTCCTAAATCTTTGGTGCTGGTGCGCGTGTTGACCAATGAAAAGCGGATTTGATATTTTTTGTCCATTTTTTTTTTTTTCTTCGTTAAAACGGGCCCTAAATAGGGGACCTACGTTGCACACAAAACTCACCGGTATTTATTTTACCTATTTTCACCAACAAGGTTTGGTTATATTTACTACGTATGATCCCCCGTACAGCTTCGAGTACAGCTTTTGTGTTATCGACCGTCTGTGTAGTAAAAGAGTGGGCACCCCTTCCTTATCACACAACTCCTTGCATTGTAACTCGGACACCATTCTGTATCATCATCACCATCCCCAAATCATGCAGGATGAGAGCCGTTGCTGCTGTAACCATCGCCATTCATCGTCAGTTTATTTAGTCCCTTGGAAGCAAAGATGTCGGGAGACATGTCATGTCAAGCTGTCTGTCTGAATCCAGCTGTCTAGACATATGTCCCCAACTCCCCTGGCAGAAAAAGCCTCTTAATATGTGTGGAAACCCCTATTTTTTATATATTTTTTGCGCGGATATTTTGCTTGGTTTGATATGAGCTAATTTCAAATAATCGATACCCTGCAGTTCAATTCCAATCTCTTCTGCAGATCGAACTCGGAAATGTAGCAAAATGCCGAAAAAAATAAAGGAAAACACATTCATTTATACATTAATGTCAGACGTTTTTTAAAAATCGGGGATTTTTCGATAGTGTCCCCTGTTGTTTGCTGTCAAGGCTGTCTGTCAAGGCATTTGCGTTGACGCTGTCTGTCAAGGGCTAAAAGTGCTGTCTCCCGACATCTTTGCTTGGAAGAGGGTTACATTACAGTACAGGACACCTATTCATAGTAAGAAACAGGAAATCTGGTTCAGGCTGGATTTCTTATTTGAGAGAGTGCTTTTCTACACCAATTTCAAGTTAACAACTCCCGAATTTATCATTTTCCTCTAAATGTCAGCCTCTGGCTTTCTTAGGCCGTTTCCTATGCGGTTCGATTTCGAGCTTCAGATTTGTATTTTTCGATCTCAAAAACGAAAGCACCGTCCTATGCAGTCCGATTGTGCAAAATATGACCGGAAAAAAATCGATTTGAGAATCCGATGACCCAAGTCGTCAGATTTTGGCCCAAAATCCGACGACTTGGGTCATCAGATTTTCAAATCGAATAATGGCATGGTCTCTAAATCCAAGATGTTATCCACACAGCAAGCAAGCAGCAGCAGCAGCACGATCGATGAGTTGGATGGTGACACAGCGACGTTGCTTCGCGCCCGATGCGCAGCCGACGATCGGTGCGTCTCTCCGTCGCCAAACTACAGTCGGCTGGCGCGGGCTCGGGCCTAGAGACGAAGGGAAGCGCACTCGGCGCGCGCCTCTCCGTACTCGTAGACTTTGCAGCAGCAGCAGCAGCAGCAGTACAGCAGTCAGTCAACGCTCGGATGCTTCGTTGTGTCAAAATACCAAGACAGGTCGACTCGAGCGCACTCGGCGCGTCGCCGCCATACCAGAGGCAGCCAGCGTGGCTTCGGGCTTCGGACGCTTGGGTTCTACGCCCAGTACAGCGCACTCGGCGCGTCTCTTCGCGGCGCCAGACCACAACAACAGCAGTTGGTCTTGCCGTTTGCTCAAATATCTGCACGTATGATAAAACAAATCTGTGTTTTCTCGCATAAGAAGACTATTTTTATTTTCGAACTATTAATAGGTGACTGAAAAATCGATCGGACCATAATCTGAAGCTCAAAAATCGAACCGCATAGGAAACGGCCTTAGGCTAATTCTTATGCAGTCGGATAAGTGGATCGAAAAAGCCGGTTTCCGATTCTTAGGCGGTTTCCTATGCGGTTCGATTTTCGAGCTTCAGATTATGGTCCGATCGATTTTTCAGCGACCTATCGTACTTCGAAAATCGAAACAGCCTTCCTATGCGAGAAAACACGGATATATTGTAGGTGCAGATATTTGAGCAAACGGCGAGACCAACTGCTGTTGTGGTCTGGCGCCGCGAAGAGACGCGCCGAGTGCGCTGTACTGGGCGTATCATAGGACCCAAGCGTATGAAGCCACGCTGGCTGCCCCTGGTCTGGCGGCGACGCGCCGAGTGCGCTCGAGTCGACCTGTCTTGGTACTTTGTATTTTGACACAACGAAGCATCCGAGCCCAGCACGTTGACTGACTGCTGCTGCTGCTGCTGCTGCTGTAAAGTCTACGAGTACGAGTACGGAGAGGCGCGCGCCGAGTGCGCTTCCCTCGTATCTATGCCTGAGCCCGCGCCAGCCGACTGTAGTCTGGCGACGGAGAGATGCACCGATCGCCGGCTGCGCGTCGGGCGCGAAGCAACGCCGCTGTGTCACCATCCAACTCATCGATCGTTCTGCTGCTGCTGCTTGCTGCGTGGATAACATCTTGAATTTAGAGACCATGCCATTTTTCGATTTGAAAATCTGATGACCCAAGTCGTCGGATTTTGGCTCGGGTTTAGGCCATCTCTTACGGATGGGTTCTGAAAACTGAAAATGAACGTTTTTTTCGAGCGTCAAAATCAATTGAGATTTTTTCAGTTGGCTATCTTATCATGACCCAAGAATTGAAAATTATTTCTGGGCAGCAAGTTGTGACAAAAAGTGTACAGCAGCAGTACGAGGAAGACGGTACTACTCGTACGAGTACTCATATATACTCGTACGCGAAAGCGCCTGCGAACTATTTCCCTGCCGCCCTGGACTACGGGTGATCGAGGTGTTCGTCGCACCGGAGCACGCAGCGCAGAAGCAAAGTACCCGGCGGTGGCCGGGACAACGGAAAACACGACGGAGGGGTGTCGTTAAAAGTTGTGTTTTCCTCCTCCCCGTCTGTGTTCCTCGCCAGTCGCAGCCTATAGGTCGAAGCTGCAAGGGCAATTGAAAGGCTCTCGTGGCCGACACCATCACAATCCGATCCCATCGCATTGTGGTGATGTCTGAGGCACGTGCGGGTGGGGAGCGTGGCACAGCAAGCAGCAGCAGCAGCAGCAGCAGTACACCTGTGTTGTTGCTTGCTTGGCAACAGACGCGCGGCTCGCACTCAACTGCTGCTGTTTGCGGTACATTTGTACGCGTGTTGCCTCCAACGATGTGTGGAAACCCATAGATTCCAAATCCAATCGCCAGTTTCAATCGTGATCTCGATCGGAAATGGGGCCCCATTTCCGAGTGGAGGCCGACTTGAAAGTGATAATTGAAAAACTTGATTGGAAATGGGCCCACTTTCAACCCCGTAAGAGAACCAATCGGTTTTGAAAAATGAAAACGTTCATTTTCAGTTTTCAGAACCCATCCGTAAGAGATGGCCTCAAATCGGAAATTTTCCGGTCAGATTTTGCACAATCGGACTGCATAGGACGGTGCTTTCGTTTTTGAGATCGAAAAATACAAATATGAAGCTCGAAATCGAACCGCATAGGAAACGGCCTTATGCAGTTGAATAGCTTTTTCGATTGAGAAATCCAATCCACGAACCCCGTCGAAAAACTTGACAAGTTTTTCGACGGGGTTCGTGGATTGGATTTCTCAATCGAAAAAGTTTTTGAACCTCATCGCATCTCTCTCCACCCCTCCAAACACACGGTCACACCACCCAGCGGCAGCCTAAACACCTCTCCGATGCTGGGTTGACTGTTCTACTGCTGCTGCTGCTCTCTACTGCTGCTGCCGCTCGCAGCGCAGCACCTCCTAGAACCCGGGAGCAGGACACGAAGCATTTTTCAACTCTCATATTAACCGCCCCCAGGAAGAGCAGCTAGCTGCTCCGTAGCTGCTCCGTCTCGAAAGGGATGCGTGGTCAATGGTCAAATGACTAAGGCAAGCAACAAATGAGTATGCCCCCCCCCCCCCAGGAAGAGCACAAAAAAACTGCAAAATCGATCCGATTGACGACAGGGAAGGCATCCAGACACACCCCGTCGAATTTATAGTGGATCGGAAACCGAGTTTTTCGATCCTCTCAATCCAACGGCGTAAGAATTAGCCTTACTAGCCTGTTTCTTATTATTTGTCCTGTACTGCATAATACAAACCTGATGTTAGTGTCTGTGGTCATAATATATGTAGATAAACATATAAAAAGGACAGCAGCTGTGATGAGATCGAGAATTTCGTCGAAACCCATTTTTGCAAGCTGCGTGGGATACTTCGATCGCGCGAACTACGGTGTCAGAGGGCACACAAACCTGACAGCTGTGGAACTCAGGGGGGTTCACATATAGACGGTATACTCCCTCTGATACCTGCTGTGACAGATGACAGAGGCATACCCAAATCGTGATGAGGACTCGATGCACAACAATTCAGCGGCTTCCTCACGGAAAGTTGCGGAAGTTGTAGATGTACGAGTAGAGTAGCCCATTGAAATTCATACAAAAAAATACTCTTCTCGTCGTATGATACCACATGTATACGAGTACGAATACGCTTGTCATCGGTTGTATCATATGAAGAACGCGGTACGGCAGAACGCAGGCAGTACAGCGGTACGCGTAGGGTCTACCTAACATATTTGCACCATCCAGCACTCGCTCCTCGTGTACTCGTCCAGTTGTATCATTGAAGTCGGCCAGGAACAGGAGAGCAGCCATGAACAAAATGAAGAAGAAAAAAAAGTGAAGAGAGGCAATTGGCACCCCCCTTTGGCTTCATTATGGCGGATACAGCATCGGCCCAACATCATCAAGCAACTCCGAGGCACAGCCAGTATCCCCTTGGGACAAAAGTGACGATAGAGGGGGGGATATCACATAACCGCAGCAATGCAAAGCAAGGAGATATATACCTGTACACAACACACGCGCACCCTCGTCAATCGTACGTGTGCCGCTGCTGTTGCACGCTATGCATCATGTATACCTGCTATTAAATACTGGTAGATGATAACATATACCAGGGATTTAGAAGGTTAACAAGAAGCTCGCACTTCTAGCCAAACCTGGCCGGGCCGTGGGGCTATAAACGAGGCCAAACGAACACACTGCACACTGCAGGCAATGCAGGGAAGACCCAGCTAGAGCCCCAGCTCGAAGCTTTGCCCAATAAAACTCTGTCCTGAAATATAAGGACAAGGTGCCTATTCATTTTTCATTCAAATGGTGCTTATATTTCGGGACAGTAGTGGTACCCAATACGATACCCAGGGTTAGCGTTTCATCCCTTTGGGTAAGTCTCTTCACTCTCTTCTTTTTCCGCAAGTCTCGGACACACGAAACCCCACTAAAAACAAGACAAAAAATCAAGGTCAACCGCGATCGATCAAATCACGCGTTTCACATGCTGTTCGTCTTTCTTGCCTGTGCCTCTTCCTTCCTCCTCGATCGATACCCCCCTCCGCCGTTTTTGCTCTTGCTTTGCTTTTTCCAACCCTGCTCTGCCGTCGCTGCTGCTGCTGTTCCTGGTTCCTTGTGCCCCCTTTAGCTATAGCCACCGTCCTCTACGAGCGAAGTGGCGTGATACAAATAGTAACGTTGTTGCCTTCGAGTCGAGGCGCAGCAGCAGAGAGCAGGAAACGCCCCCAAATTATAAACAAGACCACGAAGAAGGCGGCCCTCCTAACCCCCTCGAAAAACCAGCGCTCCCGGCCAGCTCGAATCCGGTGAAAGCGAAGAGGGCGCTTTTGCTGCGTGGCCTGGGGTTGCCCGGGTGGCTCAGAGCGAGTGCGCAGACGAGCAAAGCGGCCGATTGCTCCGTGTGCTGCTGATGATGAAGATGAAGAAGCGAGCTCGCTCCGTCCCCTGGGAGGGGCGGGCAGAAGCGGACTTTGACGAAAGGCGCGATCGATCTACGCCCACGCGGCAAATGGCCTCGCGCGTCTCATGCGCCCGAGAGGAGCGCCGAGCGAAGATCCCCCACTTCTGTTTAAAACGGCGGTCGAACGCGAGCTTGCCCCCCTAGTCCAACGCTGAAGGTTTTAGTGGTACCCTCTCCTCTCGAAGCTCGACAGGGTGGGGGGTTTCACAATTAGAGGCGGATTTACACCGGGAAGCGGGACATGAATCGATACAATTTGAGCCTGCTTTTTTTGGGCCGCCAGCGCTGCTGCAACACGAAGAGCAGCAGCAGTTGTGTGTGCAAAAGAACATCGGCCTCGTACTGCTATCGGACCACGAAAGGAAGGCAACCCTGACGTACATCAACGACACGGAGCCATGGATCGACGCTACCCTCGCTGCGGCGTGGCCGCTGCCACTGCCGCGGCCGCTGCGCTAGCCCTTCTCACCAATGTTGCCGACGTACAGGGCTTCGCGTTCCAGTTGCAGCTGCCAGCAAAGCAGGCCGCTACTGCTGCTGCTACGACTTCGAAGCAACGGGCGTTCGTGGGCGGGGGGTGGGCGAGCGCGCGAGGGATCCACGCCAGTGGTCAAGTTCGTACCTCGCCTATTGGCAGCCGGACGTTGCGGAACACCCGGCACGCGCGAACGGCAGTGAGGTGGGAGGATGCGCGTCTGACAAACGAAAATGACACCTGTACCTGCGTTTTAGGTTAACATTGCTGCTGTTGCTCTCGATACGGCGTTCAAGTGGATCACCATCACCGTTTTTCAAGTGCGATGTGCAATCTTGATTTCGGGAAGGGTAGGTGTACTGCTACTGCTACTGCTGCAGTGTGGGTCAGTTGACCCAAGCGAAAAGGCCTTGCGGGCCTTGTTGTCATGCACTGAGTACGTTGCAGGGGCATCGCCGTCGACGTGAAGCTGCTATGATTGCCGGGGGGCGTGACTCAATACAATAGATAGCAGTCTGATCTCCTTGCTGTTGTTGTGGTTTCGAGGACTGCCTCTCCAAACAAGCTGCTCTGGGAACAAATCAAACAGCGCAGCAACCGGCTGATTCATCAAACCTGATCCTTCCGAGTACACAAGCCCTCTGGTAGACCAATCACAACTTCATGAGCTCATGATCATTGGCAACGTAGTATATAGCAGAGTAGCAGTAGTGTCTCTACCGCTTGCTCTGCAGCACCTTTGCTCAATCAGCGTCGCTTCCATGGGAGCATCGATCGGATGGAATCTTCCGGCTGCGCAGCATAGCTCGCAGCTGGTATATCATCTTGTGCTCGTTGCCTGTCGTTGCTGGTATTTTGTTAGCATTGCTCTCCTCTTCCACAGACAGCAGACAGCAGATACAAACAGCAGAGGGTCTTCTGCTGCTTCGTAGTGTCTGCAGTACGTACATACCGCATGTAGCGATGTAGCGTGTACATAGAGCGTGCACGGGTGTTGCTGATGTTGTACCATTGTTTATGTGCTGGTAACGTACACTGCGTATTGGACTCGCACCTACGTTGTGCTGCGCATGAGCCATCGCAAATCGTAGGCACCTCGGTTGCTATTTCCTATTATCCGGTTGGACACAAGTCAGCTCTGGGCAGCAGCAGTGCCCTTATGCAGGGCTCACAGCTACGTATGATACTCGTACAGCGTACCGCAGTCAGTGCCCTGTTATGTTCTTGCATTACCTCGTCGCCAAGCAAACTGCAGCACTTGGAACTAGAGCGCTCATTTTTGCAGCACAGCACTTGTACCCAATACTCTGTTCTGTTCTTACGTTACTTCGTCACCAAACAAACTGCAGCACTTGGAATTCGAGAGCTCATGTTGCAGCACAGCACTTGTACCCAATACTCCGACTCGTACCGGGCACCAGGTACCACAGCAGCCACCTGGGTATGTACTATTAATAGCATTTTTTTTGTTTTCATGGCTGGTTTAGGGTTGACGCCCTTCATTCGACGCTGTGAAGAAAGTCTATCTCACAAGCGGTTTTCAAGTAGGATGCAGCTCACGTTTCATACCGACTCGCCAAACACCTCACCGCGCTTCACGCTTGATGCAAGCGATGCCTGCCAGGTCGGTGAATACCCGACGCGCTCCGTCCGGTAACTACATATATAGGGATGCGATGGTCTATGGTCATATATGCATGAGTACACCCCCCCGCCGCCCACGACGTGCCCCTCCGCGAACACCCGGAGAGCCCCCCCCGCTACCCCCCCGCCCGCGTTACCCACCCCCCGCCTCGCGTTGGTGAAACGCCAACGGCTCCGCCACCGGCATTGGTCTAGGATGCGAGGGTCTTATGGTCATACGACTGTTACGGCCGGTGCCGATATGAGTCACCCCCCCCCCCCCGCCGACGCCACTTGTCGTCGCCACCACCACCGCCACCGCCGCCGCTGCTATCAGTGCTACTACCGCCACCCCTGATGCGAGTACCCCATCCATTGTGTGGCGTAAGCAGCAGGGATTCGTTCCAACCCCGCTCCCTGTGGCCCGTCCTTTTCCCTGGCACCCCCCGTGCTTACCCCCGCCTCCTTCATCCCGCCCCCCCTTCTCTGCAGGATGGTCTCTATACAGTGTACTCTTCTGTGAATCCTCTGTCTGTGGCT